>CXYZ01011872.1:1010582-1028576 GCA_900006705.1 Sonneratia caseolaris | reverse complement strand
CCCGCCCCCCGCCAAAAAAAAAAAAGGCTGCATGGAAAGTTAAATCCTTGTCTTTGGCAGGTAGAACTACTCTTCTTGTCTCCTCGATTCTCATTTCAATCACTTTATATACATTGTCTTTATTTAAAATGCCAACATCAGTCTGCACCAAATTAGATCAATTGGCAAGGAAATTCTGGTGGGGACACTGACAATATCTGTCAACCAAAGGAAAAATGGAGGGCTTGGTTTTAGGCTAGCTGAGGAAGCAAATAAGTCAATGCTGTCAAAAACCACATGGGCCATAGCAGCAAATCACAACAGCTTTGCCAAAAAATTTCTAACTGCAAAATATGGAAACCCTCTAAAAATCTCCTATGATCCTATCATAAACATCTCCTACGTCTGGAAAGGGATCCTGTCATTAATTGATATCATAAGAAGAGGAGCATGCAGAATCATTGGTGATGGTAATGATACTGTGGTATGGGAGGACCTATGGGTCCAAGGTTTGCATAGTTTCCTCTCTCAACCAGCTTTGAATATGCTAACTGATGAGCCCTTAAAGGTGAGAGATATTATGTTATTCCAGAAAAAGAGATGGAATGAAAATCTGGTGAGGAACTTATTTAGTCCCCAAACAGCTAGCACTCCACCGAAAGGAAGGAGCGACCCCAGATGAGTTTGTTTGGACTGGTACAGCACATGGGAAGCATTCTGTCAAATCATATTATATGTTGGAAAACTAGAACAGATTTAGCCGACGGAATATTGATTTTTGGAGGAGATTCTGGAAGCTTAAGATTCATGAAAGACACAAACTCCAACTTTGGAAAATATCACTGTTCAGTCCGGTTGCCTCAGCCTTGTCAGATCTATTCGACAGGAGACTGCAGTTCCCTGGGAAATTAAGTCACCTTTTGATGATATTTACTGTTTAATGCTATCTTTTGATGATTGTAATTGTGAGTGGATTGGTAGAGGTGACAATGTAAGTGCCCATCAACAGACACAATTACGTGCCACTCACTCTTTTGGTGACCTGCAGTATTTTGAGGGAGATCCTGCTCCTTTAGACTTTTAGATCTAATTTTGAGGAAGTACTCTAAGTTCCTTTATTCCTATACACAATATGAATATCTTCGCCTATCCAAAAAAAACAAAACTAAGGTTGGACTTTGGATGATTTGGCAACTTTAAAGATAAGACTTTGTGTCAACATAAAAAGTTCCACATTTTTCAGTGTTAATTGAAAAACAAAAACAAATTATATTTTTTATGATAGAGGGGTAGCGAAAATATTATTTAGAGAAGTGTGTCAATAAAGTGCGAATATAATATCATATTTATGTAATATATTGAATTTGTCTAATAATAGTTAAAGATATTAAAAATAATAATATATACGTTTATTGAAAAGTAATCTTATGAGTGGCACCTTTTTTTCATGTGTTTTTATTAGTATCTTATGGATGGTAGGTATCATACTCATTAAAATTGTTGAAATAGCCTTTTTCAGTTAAGAATATCCATTGTCCCTTATTAAAATGGCAAAATAGCCTTTCATTTAGTTAGGAATATCCATAGATAACATCATATTTATTAAATATATGAAATTATCTTAAAATATTAGTAAATAGTATCATATTGATTTAGAATATTACAATGGTCTAATAGTTAATAATACTGCCGATAAAATATTGATAATATCAATGATATTTTATAAGATATGATGTGAAGTTTTATAAGATAAAAATGTTACGAATTTGATTATTATCATAAAAAAAAATTTCTTTGTTGGAGAAAGGAAAAACAGTAAATTAGATATATCTTCTATATTACCACTGCAAAGAAGAGCTTTCGTTTGGTGACTTTGGACCCACATATGATTTCTGCAATTGTCTATTATTGCAAATTGAGAATTGATTTTTTAAAATCATTATATAAACAATTTATGAGAATATTACAGTAAATTTAAGTAAATAAAAATTACTTCTGACCACATTTTTGTCTTGCAATCTGTTCTGTATGCTTTCTCACACGTCATTCCTGTGATCTTCTCTTCCTCCCGTTCTTGTGCCATGGGAACGGTTGCTTTCGTCTCTGGATAATGATCTCTGGAAGGGGAGAAGGTCTTCAGTGGAGCGGCTCTACCAAATCAGCTTTGCCACCTGGTGTAACAAGCCAACCAGAGAGAGGCAGCTGGAGCATCAACCTTGTCAGCACAACTCATTAGATTAACGGCGTTTAGGTTTTTAGGGTTTGTTTCCTGATTTCGATGGCGGTGGCGATTGATATCCTCGAGGCTGCTCCACACGAGCCCCACCAGGAGTGGCATCTTCTTCCGTCCTTGATCACGGGCCAAATAATAATGATAATAAAAAGCATACTATCACCGCCACCGACGGTCTATTCCTCCTCCAAGTCGCCTTCTCCTGTGTCATCCCTCCAACTTTGGACCATCCCTTATCTCCAGTTCATCCTCCTCCTCCACTCTCTGAGGTTGGTTCTGTGAAGCTGTGAGATTAATTAGTGAGAGTCGGCTTCAGAGGTGATCTTTAGTGCGGATAGCTTCGGACAAAGTGAAGATGACCCATTATCCCGCTCCCAATTACCCTACTTCATTTTTCTGTCTTAATTACAGAATAATAACTTATAATATCATCATTTCAATTTTATTTTTGAAAAATCAGAAACTGTTATTAAGAGTTTGTTTGTTTTTATCTGCTTCCGATTGTATGATTGCCAATTTGCTATCGGGAGTTAATGGAAAAAAAAAATTGGCCTTGTATTATAGAGAGAGTTGAGGGGTACAAAAAAAAAAACCTTAAAAAGGACCTATGCGCCGTTAAGCAACTGGGTTTTGCAGACAAGGTTGATACTCCAGCTGCCTCTCTCTGGTTGGCTCGTTACACCAAGAGGCGGAGCTGACGTGGTAGAGCCGCTCCAGTAAAGACTTTCTCGGAAGGAAGGGTCCAAATCCGAGTAGTTGGTGTATCGTTGATTTAGGTAGGCATGTTCATTGATTATCACCTAAAAGACCATTGGAGAGAGTTCTATATTATCTATTCACTCAAAATAATTCCAAGTATCCAATACCTTTTCTTTTTTAGTTTTGTGTTTTTCATGTTCAAAATAATACTTATTTTCATTTTGTTCCATTTATATTAAAAAGAGTGATAGTTATTAACGACTTATTGTGTGATAAAATGAAGCAGAAGAACTACTTCCAAGTTCCTCGTATAAAAAAATTTCTTTACCGAGTACCTTAATTACAAATAATTAGTATCTCTAATTGAGTCATAAAATAATACAATCCGTGGATGACAGTGAGACGGGGTACATTTTGTAGGTGCACAACTGTTATCTTCTTATCCGGAAGATCCAAATATGGTCCATCCTTCTAAACGGGGCCTTTTTGTGCAACAAAGGGAAATAGTTGGGCCAGGGGCCTCTCAGTTTGGCCCAATGTACCCTTCTATAATCATAATGCGTCTAGTTCGTATAAATAATACAGAATTCCACTAGTCGAGCAAAAATGCAGGAAGTGGACACGTAGAGGTGGGGTGTGGAAGTCACTAAAATGTCACCTAAGAGGAGTTGCGACACATTTTGGAGAAGAGAACATGATGGAGAATGTAATAGGAAAAGGAAAGGAAAATCACCAATTTTACTCTTTATTCTTTTTTATTATTTGACCTTTACCGCGGATCCTTAATCATTTACTTGTTTTATTTATAATTATACGTATGTAATGTAATTGTTGACGGGGTGCTTTCTTTACTGGGAGTCATCGAAGGAGGGTAGACATAGATCCTTGTGCCAGTGAAGATTGCTTCCAGTGATCGGGAAATATAAAATAAAAAAAACCGTTGCTTTATTTTCAACACTCGGAAGGCGGAATTAAGACAGATATAGATCAAACTAAAGATATTAAGCATAACAAACATGTTTTTTTTTATTGGACTTGAAGATAATTATATTTTGATTGAGTTAATATAATAATATAAATACATTATTTGTGATAATTGATGTACGGTAAAAATGACGAAAGTAAGGTAGATCAAAAAATCCGTTTTTTTACAACTTGCGAATTGAAGAAATCATCCTTTCATACAACATCTTAATTGAAATACATGTAATTATCAATAAATTCAGTTTTATTCTATAGATAATTTTATATCTACTCGTGTCAAAATCCCAGGAACAATAGAGTCCATCAGAATAGAAGTCAAAGAGGGGATTTACGCTCGTCATATCCTTTATATGGAAATTGCCTTCCCAATAAGCGGATACTTCGGATCCTGCTTGAATGCAATGGAAGATATTGCCGCTAAATAGAAGTATGTCTTATTCATTAACATCTCGGAAATATTCTGCCATAGTTAGCGTAGTCGAACCAACTCTTATACAATTTAACCGTAAACTAAAACCACTTTTAATTTTGTAATATTTTGGAAACCCATATTCGGTGGTTCAAAAATGCTGAATCCCGTCTAAATCATCATTTGTCAAGGCTATTCGGTGTAAGTTCTTTGGCTTGGCATGGCATTTAGTACATGTAGCTTTTCATGGATTCATAGGGGAATCCAATTGATAGAATAATTTCTTAAATGTATTGCCGCACCTTGCAGGGTTAGAATCCCATTTTACTACCTCCGCCCCCACGATGCCCGAGACCTTCATCCCCACGATTTGCCCCTGATGAGCCTCCCAAAGGCGCCGATGTCCTTGTCGACGCCCTCAAGAGGCAAGGCATCCTGCATGTTTTACCATACCCAGGAAGTGTGTCTGTGGAGATCCATCAGGCCCTCACGCGCTCTGACATTATCGAGAACGTGCTGCCCAGGCTCGAGAAGGGTAGCGTTTTCGCTGCTAAAGGCTATGCCCCAGCCTCTGGACTATCTGGAGTGTGCATAGCTACCTCTGGGCCCGGTGCTACCAACTTGGTCAGCGGCCTCACTGATGCCATGCTCGACAGTATCCCCATTGTCGCCATTACGAGACAAGTAAAGTTTCTTTACATATGTTCCCATTCTTGTCTATTTGTCTTCAATTTGGGAATAGAGTTACTTGTATGTTTACCCTGTGCTTGGATCAGGGGATTTAGAGAGGAGAGGAGGGAAGGATTATGAAGGTAAGAAATGTCTATATAATTTTATTTGGATAGTATTATGAAAAAGAGGAGAAGGGAATGTTAAAAAAATAGAATTTGATTTTATTGTATTACTTATAATTTTTTTAATTATTATATCAAAACTTTATTATAAATTCATTCTTATCATTTTCTATTTCCCAAATTTGAGGATAAAAAATATGGTTGTTGGAGATTTAGTGGTTAATGAAATATTAGCCGCTCCAAAACATTTATCTTGGGGAAAAAATGAGAAAAGAAACAAACTATCATTTTCATATTTTTGCTTGATATGTGCACCGTTGATACCTTTCAACATTGTGGTTGGGTAAAATGTAGCACAGAAGCAACTCCGTTTCTACCTGTACATTCTAATTATGGTCCTATGAACCCTTTGATGATGTTACCTGTTTTGAAATTTATAATTTATAATTGTTAGGTGCCAAGGAGAATGATTGGGACAGACGCGTTTCAAGAAACGCCAATTATTGAGGTAAGCCAGTCCATCACCAAGCATAATTACCTGGATCTTGATGTCGAAGATATACCCAGGATTGTAAGAGAGGCCTTCTACCTGGCCTCTTCTGGCAGGCCGGGTTGGGTCCTGATCGATATACCCAAAGATATACAGCAACAGCTGGCGGATCCAAATGGGGACAAACCATCAAATTGCCTGGGTATGTCTCCAGGTTGCCTAAGCCGCCTAGTATTGCACAGTTGGAGCAGGTCATGAGGTTGATCTCTAAATCGAAGAAGCCGGTTCTGTACGTGGGAGGTGGATGTTTCAATTTGAGCGAGTTGTGAAGGTTTGTGGAGCTTACTGGGATCCCCGTTGTGAGTACTATGATGGGTCTTGGCTCATTTCCACGCACAGACGAATTATCTCTTCATATGCTGGGAATGCACGGGACAGTTTATGCCAATTATGTGCTGGAAAAATCGGATCTGTTGCTTTCGGGGCGAGGTTTGATGATCGTGTGACTGGTAAGCTTTAGGCATTTGCTAGCAGGGCCAAGATCGCTCACATTGACGTTGACTTGGCTGAAATTGGAAAGAACAAGTAGCCTCATGTTTCCATTTGCGGAGAAGTCAAGTTGGCTCTAGAAGGTATGAATGAGTTGTTGGAAGCCAAGTATCAAAGCAGAAGTTTGATTTTTCAGCTTGGAGAGAGGAGTTCAAAGAGCAGAAAATTAATTACCCACTAACCTTCAAGACGATTGGGGATGTTATCCTCACTATGCAAGTCAGTTGCTCGATGGTTGACCGATGGGAATGCTATCATAAGTACGGGTGTTGGACAGCATCAGATGTGGGCAGCTCAATTCTATAAGTAAGGCCTCGCCAGTGGTTGACTTCAGGAAGACTGGGGCCGTGGGAATCGGATTGCCAACTGCTACTGGACCTGCTGTCACGAATCCTGATGCATATATTGTCGACATAGATGGTGATGGAAGCTTCATCATGAATGTTCAAGAGTTGGCCACGATCAGGGTGGAGAATCCCCCGATCAAGATTCTGCTGTTGAACAATCAGCATCTACGCATGGTTGTCCAGTGGGAGGACCGCTTCTACAAGGCCGACAGGGCCCATACATACGTAGGAGACCCATCAAAGGAGTCTGAGATAATTCCCGACATGTTGAAGTTTGCAGGAGTTTGTGGAATTCCTGCGGCGCTTGTGACAAGGAAGGACAGTCTTAGAGCGGCAATTAAGAAGATGTTGGACACCCCTGGACCCTACCTGTTGGATGTGATTGTTCCCCATGAAGGGCACGTGGGGCATTTTAGGATATGATTGTTAAGGGTGATGGGAGAACCGCAAACTGATGCCTTTGGCAGGGTTGTCCCTGTCGACGTCATAAATGCGATATTGTTTCATATATAAATGCAATATTATATTATATTTACGAATATTTAATTATCAAGCGATATCGTATATATATGCGTGTATGTATTTATGAATTAGTATTATTGGTAGTTTTGCATCATTCATCCAGCATCCATGCATTATTATTTGTGTTTAGTTATAGCCATGGTGACTGTTAAGCCGGCGGAATATAAATAGGTCTAATTGATTTACCACGAGTTCCTGGCGGAATATAAATATAGGACATAAGTGATGCTGGCTCTATTACTTCAGCGAGATATGTGAGATGGCCCCTTTTCAGAATCCGATAGAAAAAATAAAGACCGACGAGATAAGAAAAGGAGGGAGACTTGAGAGTAACGAGTTCACTCTTATCGCAAGAGAATAACTAGGCAGCCCTCGCGATTGCGTGCAAAGGTGCAGGGCACGAGAAGGAAAATATTATGAGATTGATTGAGGTGCGAGGTCACGGTACTGGTTGGGAAGAAAAGAATATTAATACCGTCATAACTCTGTTACAGAACTAATGCGACACTATGACTATTATTTGTGCTTAATGGTTTTCATACATTATAAGTAGCTCATTTGTTAGATGTTTATGTATATTGTTATAGAAATAGACAATGCAAATATATATTAATAATATTTGTATTGGTAGTATTGGTGGATGTTATGTATATTGATATAGAAATACATAGTGCAGTTATATATATATGAAAAGTTATATATATATAAGAAAATTAATTATATTGACAGTATTACACGAGTACAATGGAAGGTATGTAAAGTTCCGATCTATCATGGCCGAGTAGATTAGAGATGAAATTGATAGTGATAGTGGAGACTTGGGATATGAAATGGTTGCATATGTAAGTATTTGAGGTAAGAGAATATAAATTTAAAATTTGTATGCATTATTTTATCAAGTAAGGTATGTTATTATATAATATTAATAATGCAGATTAGGTAAATGGTTTAATATGTTAAACTATTATTTTACTTTGAAATTTTATACTCACTAAGATGCAGTTCACATATTCTGCATATATTTTTCCATATAAGTTTGAAGCACGAAAGGATATACAGAACAAGGTAGTTTTTTTTGTATAGTTGGTATGAAGGATGATATTTGGATTTTATTTTTTTTCTAATTTGGTTTAATTTAATTAAGTTGTGTTGATTACATTATGAATTGGAAAATTTTTGTAAAATTTTATATTAATTTATTATTTTAAGAAACATGGTTGTAATTTTTATTATAGAATATCAAAGTTATAAGGGAAATTCTATTAAATTTTCAAGTCATAATAATAATTACCACCACTCGCAAGAGTTTCAATTGTTAATTTAAGTATACTTCTATTTATGTTTACACATTTTCTTCGATTTTAGCATATAAGATTTGGAATTATCAAGTTTCAATTCCTACATGCTACCCTTATTTTGTAAGAATCTGATTCTTACAAAGAGTTATATAATCATCACTATCCAGTCAGTACTGCTTATCTGTTCTGCACCAGAGATGCCAGGGGATGTTAATTGAAGTTGCTTACCTTTTTGTTCCTCGGAGTACTGTAGATGAAAGAAGATGGGTTTTGCTATGAGGATGTGGATCACTTTTGCAGTAAACTCAGTCAGTATAGTCAGTGAACAATGGAAAGTATTTAAATTCAATATGTATTGATTTGAACGTTGAGAGAGGTGAAGGCTCGTGAAAAATAGTTTGCGAACCCAATAGCATTAGTATCACAAATGAAATGAAAATTACTGCATTTTGCTGCCTGAGAAATCATTTTTGTTTGCACGATTGAACCAAATGAATATTATATGTATATAAGTAAATAGAATTTTGGCCAAATAGGAATATATCTATAGATATTGTAAATTAAATCCTGAATTGCAAATGCAAATTAAGAATAATTCTTTGCATGAGAAAGATTTGGGCAAAGAATCTTGAAACATCATGTTGGGGGGCCTGTGATTTCTAAATTGAGAAGTGATCCTTGCTTTAAAATTTCATGTAGGGGTCCTTGGCGGAGAGTCTTGAGGTGTACGGAAAGTGAGAGTTGGTGAGTGTTATCTGGGGAGAACTATCATGATTGGTGCAAACATCTCAAGGAACCACATTATGTACAATATGGAAGGTTAAATTGACTAGTCAAGCATGTACTATCTTCTTTATATCATAAAACACGCGTTGTCAATGTGGGAAGTCATATCTTAAGTTAATACACTAGAAACAAAAAGCAACTTGTGTTACAGTGGTTATTGAATTAGAGATATCTCAGATACTAAATATTATATTTGGCTCTCGAGTTTGTAGAATAATCGGCTTAATGTCAAAATATTCATTGCAACTTCTTGTAATTTTTTTCTTTCCATACAATATTGAAACTTCTTATGTATTTATATGAGCTGCGCAGCTTATAAAATACTCTGCCAGTTAAACTCCACGGTCGAGGGATTACTATTGAACTTGGTGGAGATATCTACCTTAGCTGATATACTGTCTCCTCCAGCTAAGGTGGACTCACTCATTTCAAACAGTTAACTTGTGAACTTCATTAAACTTCCTCTATGTGATTTAGGAAGTGTTGGTGCGTGTGTGTTAATAGTCAACCGCAGGTGGGAAGTCGTATGAGACCACAGGTTTTTGTAGCAAGGAACTCGAATTACCACATATAAATTGTTGGGACTGGCTGCATTTTGACGAAATCATAAAATGGTTAATCATATATGGGCACAACTCATTTCATTAAAACATTTTTCGTATCAAATCTACGTTTTGTTTGAAGAAATAAAACTGGAAAAGTTTGTAGAAATTTCACTATCTCCATGCAACTTGTTATCAAGTTTATATTCATATTCAAGTTCATATATATATATATACTAGAAATCAACCCGAGCAAGACACGGGTTTTGAGTCAATAGAATAGTTAATTTTACTTATAATTGATTAAAAAGATCTTAATTGAAATTAATATTTCACTTATGTGATTTTTCTATTTTTTGAACTTGGAATTAATAAAGAAAATTGTTAAATGATATTGTAATGGTGAAAAAAATGGATGGAGAAAATTATTTTAATAATAGAATGGGAAATGAAATGGATGAGAAAAAGACGGTAAGTGATAGTTATATAAGCTCATAAATTTACCATCATATATTCACTTTTTATAAAAAGAAAAAGTTGATTTTAATCATCAACCTTTTTTATCATTTGTTCAAATTTGACTTAAATAGTTTTCTGGTCGATTTTGGTCCTCAAACATTTAAAGTTTGTATACATGTGGTCCTACTAATTATATTTAATATCCAAAATGCTGATATGGCTATTTTTAATAATAATAAATTATTTTCTTCACCGAAATGATTTTATAAAATTATCAAAGAAGAAAAAGAATGTCCGGTTGTGATGAAAACTTGATCCATCATGAGGTTGAGGCCAGTAGGTGCTCAACTTCGGCCATAACTGCCTTTGACTAAGTCACAGTGGTTGTTGAATTTGTATATTTTCTCTGAAAATATGAGATTGAATCTAAAATTTTATGACAATTCGCCGAACGAAGCAAACAACCCATCAGCTTCATTTCTGCTACAACTATGTGACATCAAAGTTGCTGATGCACCTATGATTCTATTGAAGTTTCAACAGTGAAGCCGCTTAACTACAAAATTCAGAATAAAAAATTTTAACGAGGAAATATTCTATGAATTTGCAACTCAATCATGTATATTTGTCGATTACACGGTCAGTTGTCCAACATGAAATAGGAGGCCCCAGGGCTCCACTTGTGTGACCATCATCCTCGGCAAGGTCTCAAGGACAGTCCGCGGCATCGCAAGGGGCGGCAATTGGCCACCCCTGCCCACTTCTCTTCTTCATATTATAATAACTTAATTCGATTGTTCGTCGTGGTCAAAAAAATATTTAAAAGATTCTATTGTTCGTCATTTTTTTGTAGTTTTATAAATGTTTTAATGGAGAAATTTATTTTTTTAATAATTAAAAATGGCCATATCAGCATTTTGAAAATTAGATATATTAAGTAGACCATGTATAAACAAACTTTAAAAGATTGAGGCCCAAAATGAACTCAAGAAATGTTTAGGTCAAAGTTGAACAACCTACAAAAATTTGGGACCAAAATCAACTTTCCCTTTTATAAATCTAGCCATTTAGATATACATAACTAATAAACGAGGGCCCAAAAAAATGGTACAGCAGGATCATGACTGGTGATCCAGACGGATTCGGCTTTTGGGCCGAAAACTAAAAGCCCCGATGAGTAGCCTTTGCCACTTCCAGAGTGGAGACCTTAACAGTGATCGAGAGACAGACGGAGTGAGAGAAGGCGGAGGAGATGCCCAAGAGAACGACTCACACGTACTCCAGCGAAGATGCCGCTCCCGATGGACCTGATTCCGACCTTTTCGTTTATTACTGCAAGTACTGCAGTTCCCACGTCCTAATCACTGGTTCTCTCTCTCTCCCCCATGGATTTTGCTATTGCTATCTTGTTAATTCTTTCCATCGGAGATCTTTATGCCGGCTAGTTCCTTATGAGCCATTAGGTGGAGTGAAATTAAGCAACAAGTATGAAGTTGCTATCGTGAAGCTTTTAATTCCTGCTATGGTTCACCGATTATTGGTTGCTTCAGCTAGTAAAAGTAGCAGACAGGGCGCTCCTCTTAAGACTTGTATTAGCAATACAGTAAAGTGAATAAAAAAATTAATTATTTGTTTGTTATGCAATTAAATGCCTCAGCTGTGCATCTTCTTCTTTCCAGTTTTTCATATTTGCGGAAATCTCCTTTTATGATATGTATGAAGAACCGATATTTTAAGCCCCAATTGTAAGTGCAACTCTTCTTTTTTTTTTTTTTCTAGTTAAGGCTGTCTAGGACAGGGAAGCTAATATGCATCCTGGAACGTTAGCTTTTTTGAAAATTTATTTTGAATTGATCTTAACATCAAGGCTTTTATTGTTCTTAAACATTCTGTTAGATTTTCTAAACCACTTGATCTGATATGTGCCTTTTATAAGATACACAATTGCAGAAAACGCCAAAGAGGAAGACTGACAGGGCGCATGTGTTGGATAAGATGAAGCATCTTGTGAGGCTCAACATCAAGGAGGCTGGAAAAGTTCTCTTAAAACGGTACCGACTCTGTGTTCTTGTCTCAATTGTGCCACAACTTTAATAATCTCTCCTTTCCTTCCCATCTCAGTACAAAAATAATAATAATAATAATAATAACGGTTTACTTATATCACATTCAGACTATTGTTTCATTTTTTTCACAAGTATCATCCATACTTGTCATCTGAATTGATGTGATGACAGCTTATTCTCATATATTACTACATGTACTATTTTAGAGTAGACATTGTAATGGGGGATTTTAACAGTAATCTTGCTACACAGAAGAAGCTTTTTAAGGTTGCTGTAAGCGTACTGTACAAAAGCCACGTCTCTCCTGTCTTGCTTTACATTTCTGAAGGTTGTCAATACAACTTTATCTTTATAAAAGGAGAGCCACTGGATTACTAAAGATACCATTTATAAGCTAACTATGCAATCCTACTCATCTCCCCAGCTCTCTCCACTCACTATGATCAATTCTCAAAACCATCTCTATCTTTCCAGCATTTTTAACTTAGTAGTGTGATAAATAAGGGGAGATGATTGGGGTTTATTTGTTGTACACAGTCCAACTTTGCGTCTTACATCAGTTCACTCAATTGTTGCTCATTTTCTATGAAAATAAAATAAAAGCATTTGTGAAATCCTGCATATACTAGTCGGATTGAAACCTGTGAATGTATTGATTAGCTTGAGTAGATAATATATTCTTCTCAATGCTCACTTCAGCGGACCCATAAATCTCACTTATTTTATATCTAGAGGTGAAGGAAAACAGGAGAAGCAATTTCGCATGAACTGCTTAGGCTGTGGACTATTTGTTTGCTATCGAGCTGAAGAAGATCTCGAAGCGGCTTCTTTCATTTATGTTGTTGATGGTGCCCTCAGTGCAGTTGCTGCTGAAACCAATCCACAGGTGAAATAAACTCTTTCTCTAGTTTGTATCAGTTAAGGTCCACTATCTGGGGCTTTTTCTCAATTCTGGATATATCTTTTCATCTTGACCAGTAAAGCAGTGTAAGGCAACTTTTGCAGAAAATTGCTCCACTGGACTGGAGCATATTTTGTTTACACCTTCGTTTTGCAGGGCCTTGCTCTTACTTATTCATTGTAATTAGAATCATTTCATTTTTTCCCTCTTGTAATATGCTGTAGGATGCTCCTGTACCACCCTGCATATCACAGTTAGAAGGGGGGCTTGTTCAGGTGGCTATAGAAGTGGAAGCTGGGGCTCAACGGTCGGCAATTACAAGTAACCTAATTGTCTGACTTTTCAGCTTTGTAGATACTGTCATAGACTTGAAGGCACAAACTTGTTGCTATCTCTACAGTTGATCATGCTTGTCACAGTTCCACATTGCAGCTCTTTGAAGTATTCTTCCTATTTCACTTGGCCTTGAATATGGTAGTTGTGTTAAGACTCCTGGACCAGCCTAACTCCTATGATAGATTTCTTATTTATAATACTGACATATTAACTTCACCTTTGAGACATCCAGAAAAAAAAACTGTTCACCTTTGAGAGCTCAGTCCAAAGTTGGGCTCCACTGCCAAAACAACTAGATGTGGTGCTGTTTCCATCACATGGGTTATGAATATGTTAGGATAGACGTCCTTTTGGAATATGTGCTGAAGATAGGAACAGGGGGCTAGGCATATGGACGTTTTCTAGCTTCTGAAAATACATGCTGCTTTATTGTATTATCATGAATCAAGCATATCATTAATTACTATTTTGTTAAATGCTTTCTTATTCAATTTTTATGCTTTACATTGCTATCAGGAGTGAATGCTGACGATGTTCGGGTTACCATAGCTGCACCTGCAGCACGTGGAGAGGCAAATAATGAACTATTAGAATTCATGGGAAAGGTGATTTTTTCTGTTAATCTATTATACCTATCCAGTAAAGTCCTGATATTTGTCAACAGTGGAATTGCTATACTAAGAGGGTAAATATTGTAATGCAGGTGTTAGGTCTGAGACTTAGCCAGATGACTCTTCAGAGGGGATGGAATAACAAATCAAAGCTCCTTGTGGTGAGTTCATTGCTTCTGTCCCCCAATAGTTTTGTCATTACTGATCATCAGCACAGAGTGTAGATGTTCTTCTGCAGTTCCATGTAGATTCAAATTATCCCATTTTATGCATGGGATTGAAAATTTCTTAACTGGAAAAACATGATTGGGCAACGTGCCTAGGCTTCATCATCATCCACGTGAAAGAAGTTTCTTTCCTTTCTTTTCTTTAAGCTATCACTTTGGAGAACATAAATCTAAACCCATCAACAAGCCAGTCTTAATTTGCCTCTGCTACATCTAGTTTTACTACTGCTGCATTAAACAAGCGAATCATGTCCTTCCTGGTAATTACAACATGGAACTTTAGCCTGCAATTGTTGGTTATTCTGATATCAGAAGGACCTACTCTTAATTGGATATTCGTCTGATTCTACTCTTGCAATTTTGATTAATTCAGATCTTTGCTAATAGTTTGAGGATGATCTTAGGTTGAGGACCTTTCTGCGAGAGAGGTCTATGGAAAACTACTTGAAGCTGTGCAACCTTGAAGGTGCTTATGACGTCCTGTTTTTAATTATTCATTTTGCTGTCATCCTCATCATGTTTCACAATTCGTTGTATGATTTTTCTGGGGAAGTCAACTGAGGAAATACACTTCTAACACTCTTATTCTGCAGAGATCGAGTTGAATGAAAATTTTACGAAGATTTTATGGCGGTCGGTGTTACGAGGTAGAAACAGACCAATGGAAATTCAATATATTAAAATTTAGCGTTAGCGTTACTTGTAGGCTGTCAGTGGACATGCATGATTAGGCGGAATTTGGCGACTCGTACGCGGCATTGGAAGACATATTTTGTGATTATATCAGGGAATTGAAATGGACTTGGTTGATGTCATTGTAAAAAGGCAGCTGTTTTTGGGAATCGATGTGATGTGATGAGAGTAGCAACAAACGAGTGAAACTCTGATAATAGATCACTGAAGATTCGATTTTAGTATCTTTTCAAGTTTTTGTTGTTTGTCGAAATACGAACAAGAAATGCGGTGATAATGAATTGAACCCTATGTCATGTTTCATCTAAAATTGTTCTCCCCCAGCCCCTACCCTTTTTTTTGTTCAATTTTATGTACGAAGTGGGCAAGGCAATTGGGATCATCATATCCCAACCAAATTATCGGAGGTAAAGCGGACCTCTTTTGGTATAATCAACTTCCACCGAGTGTGGAAATGGGAACGGCATTGGTACACTCCAGCTTTCAATCCCTAGAAAGGTAGACAGATGCTTTCCTTGTGTTTCACTAGTTTCTTTCTTTTATTTATACCTATACACATATGCACAGATAAAAAAAGTTGTCTACGTGCTTTGTTCTCAGCATTCATTGACCATTGTCAAAGTCTTTTCCTGCTTAAAGAAATTATGTAAAGTGACTGGTTTGTCCACGCTGACCCAAGGAGAACATCGTGCTGGGTGTTCTGCCGGTTTACTCGTGTGAGCGTGACACATCTCCTAAAGGTTGGCATCTGTCGAGATGTCTTTGCCTTTCTTCTTAGACTTGTTGACTCATCCATGCTATCATATGCTACAGCAGTCGCATATTACACTAATTTCTTATCCCAGATGCAGGAGCACATTCCGCACATTTGTTTTGGCTGGAAAATGAGCGTAGTTTTTGGTTGGATTGGCTCAATAGATGATATCTTGAGGCTACAATAGCAACATTATGATAGTCCGAGCAAAATAGTTAGCTTAGGATTTTTTTTTCACTCAATAATATTCTCAAGTTAATTAAAATATACATCAAAATTAATTTATAATTAAATTAAAATTTTTATAAAAAAATTTTACCCACCTTTTTAACCAAAAATTCAATTATTTAATCGTTCAAAAACTACTCATCCAAATATACTTACAATTACGACTGCAGCGAAAACAAAAAAAAAAAGAGGGACTTGCGACTTACGAGAAACGGAAAGAGAGAGAGGGAGGTTTTTTGGGAAGAGACGGCATGAAATCAACGTCGTCGTTTTGGAGTAGGGTGGGAGAGGCTGTGCTGGCAAGAGACCTACAGCAGCAGTTCTGACACAGAGAGAAGCACCTTTGGTAGGAGGTCCGAACTGATGAACCGAGCCAAACCTAACCATGCCATACCATTGAAGTCTCTCCCTTTCTCTCACCTCGGTTCTCTCTCTCAAGTCAATTTCTTCCGCTTCCACCGCCGACACCCCACATATCTCTCTCTCTTTGTCGAATCCGAGGTATTTCAGAGGCACTGAGCAGTTATGGTGACCGGTAGTGCGACGAACCTGGAAGATGTGCCGTCTGTAGATCTCATGACTGAGCTCCTCCGCCGCCTCAACTGCTCCTCCAAGCCCGACAAGCGCCTCATTCTCATCGGTAATTGGCTGCTTCCCCCATTGTGTTGAGTTCCTCCAGCCGCTGCTGTTTTTACTGTTATGCTGGCCGCGACAAAGCTGGGTTGTCCTTGGGGGCCACGATGTTCTCTGAGAACTTGTTTGACATGTGACATATACTAGAACCTAATACGATAAGTTCCGTGTTCCTGTGGTCACTCCTTGTCTTCCGCCAGCCAACTGCAGCTGAATCATTGAAGAATTCGGGGTCTATCGGTTGAATTAGCCTTTCTGGTGTTGTCTAGCTGGATTTAATTTAAATTTCAAGTGCAAGTCTAAAGTTTTCGTTTCTTATGGTGTGGGTTGTGTGTTACTGCGTAAATTCCCTGTACGTTAATATCTCAATGCGCTTGTCATTGCACCATTTTTCTTCCCCTTCACTTTCCCCACCTTTCTCTCACGGATGCTTATATTTGTCATTTTTTAAACCCATATATATTTTTACCGCCCGAAATTTTGGTTAAAAAATTTGTGACTTTGATCTCTTGGACTTCTCGGCTATTTATACAGCTGTTTACAGAGATATTTGAAATTTAAATGGAAGTCTTGTCTCTATGTTGGCGCATCTAGTTTAACTGTACTGCGGGGACAGTTTTTGACTGGTTTTTCAGATTAATAATCTGGGAAGAAATGCAGGTCCACCTGGATCAGGTAAAGGTACCCAATCCCCTCTAATCAAGGATGAGTACTGTCTGTGCCACTTGGCTACTGGTGATATGCTGAGAGCTGCTGTTGCTGCTACGACCCCTCTTGGTATCAAGGCTAAAGAAGCTATGGACAAGGTGAGCCTTTTTATCCTTTAGTTTTCCATTGTTCTTCTCACGATCTCTTTATAAATTTGTACTAGTCATAGTTATGTTGTCTCTTGTCAATTTGCTTTACAGGGAGAACTTGTATCTGATGACTTGGTCATTGGGATAATTGATGAAGCTATGAAAAAGCCTTCATGTCAAAAGGGATTTATTCTTGATGGTTTTCCAAGGACTGTGGTCCAAGCTCAGAAGGTACTGAATTAGCAGCCCCTTCTTGTGAATGCTTTGCATTGGCTATTGCTAGGCAATTTCACAGGATTAGGCCGGGGCATCAAAATGGAAAATTGATCCTTCCTGGTTGTGAACCAGAACCAAACCTTAAAAAATCGGTTAGATTGAAACCAATTTATAGCAATTTTGTTTTTCTTTTCTATCATTCATAAATATGGTTCCAATATAAATTCAGTATATGCAATTGGGTTGATTGCGGTTAACCAAATCAAAGTGGGCTTTCAATGTAATTCAGAAATAAAAAATATAATAGGACATATAACTAATATTTAATTGTTTAATGCTTGACGAATTGATGTCTAATGGAAATATATGTCAAGTTAGTTTGAGATTTTCTAGTTCTAATTTGAAATTTTTAGGTCTTAGGATTTCTTTTTTTTTTTTTTT
>CXYZ01011872.1:964216-1001734 GCA_900006705.1 Sonneratia caseolaris | reverse complement strand
GGGGGGGGGTGGGGAAGAGGAAGAAAACGATGGTCCGAGTGAACTTACTGGGCAGAATCCTAGTCCATGGAATGGAGAATCTGTAAGCATCTACACCTAGCTTCTTGAGCAGCTTCAGGTCATCCTACAGTAGCAATTGAATGCTATCAGTTTGTGCCACCTTTAGCATCAACACTCTTTGGATTAGTAGAGGAGGTTGTTGGCTCGCCCTGGTTCTGACCTTGTATCGAGTATATGAATCAATTGCAGTCTCTGGGGAGCTTCGGTCAATTACCTTACCTGATGACAGACAACTAACGAGTTTGTAAGCACAAGACAGAAAACCAGGCGAGAAGAGAGGGCTTTTTCATTTTTTTTCCTTCTTTACCACCTGGAAACTTTTGTACATAATAATCCCAAATGCTCGGTCCTTTTCCATATTCACTGGCTGATCCTTCTGTCTGCAGCATCCAAACACCACGATAAGCAAAGAGTTGCATAGCCTGAGCCAGAACTGGTATATGGTTAACTCAAAAGACCAGATTCTCTGGAGGGAATGAGATGGACCTGTACAGCAGAAGTAGCTACCCCGAACAAGAAGTCCCTTGGAAGGTCAGATCTTTTGAGATTTAGTTCTTCCTGTGACGGATCACTTAAGCTTCTGCTGGTGGACAATCTACCGGAAGTCTCTTTGGCCAGGGTAGCTGCACTAAAAAATTGCAACTTGATGAGCTCCAAGGCAGCCCTCTCTTCTAAAGCACTTGAGGGTGTGAAAACAGAAGCACAAGACAGAGAAAAAAGGAACGGAAATGAACCATGGCGGTGGCAGAGACAGACAAGCAATAGCGAGATCGATACCAAGGGTAATGGAGACAGAATGATCATATTGGCAGCACTAGTCAGCACCAAAGTGCACCAAGTACAGTTATTATTCTTCTGTTTACTTGGCTGAAAATGAAATGCAAAGCCCTGTCCTGTAGCAAAAACTAATTAATGCAAATGGGCGAAGCCTGAGGTCGAACACAAAAGAGAGGGTAGAAAAATGCAAGAGTGAAAAAAAAAAAACGGAGAGAGGTGCCTGAACGGGTTCTTTGAAGTAGATAGTTAATGGCGGAAGCAGGTAAGGAATGCAAGCTAAAAAGCCGAAGTTCGTTTCGTTGTGACCACATGTTTTAATTGATGTAAGCGATTCTGTAGGAGGGAAGACCGTTTTGTCAGCTTTATACCGAGCAAATCAGAAAGGCCCCGCCATCGTCGCAGCTGCACCTGCTGCTGCTGCTGCCGCTGGATGCTATTGGTATTTTCTGAAATATATGTTTCATTTTTATTTCTCTCCCTCATTAAAAGAATTTAAATAAACTAGCACTGAATTAGTTTCATACTTTTTTTTTCTCTCAATAAATATCTCCATATAAGTTTATTGTGATTGAAAAAAATGGCTAATTCCCATCCCGTGCCACCAACATACACAAAATATTTTCTCAGAAATTTTCATTCTTTACATTTTTTTGGGGGTGAAACGCTTCTTTTACAGTTTTTTTTTGTTTTTTACTTAATCATTGATAATTATCTCAAGCAGAGATTATGGGAACGTTTCTTTTTTTTTTCCCCCGGGGCAGGAGAATAAATTAGCACAAATGATGGATTACCCCAGAAGTGCCACGTGGCGTTTGAACATTGCAGAATTTTATTTCCGTGCTGTAATCCGCAAACAGCTAATTATAACCTTCAAGCATGAAAGGACTCAAGACGACGTCCTTTTTCGCAACAAGGATAGGAAGGACAGCAGGAGGAACTTTCTCTGTGCTTCGCCGATCTCCTCCAGCTTCCACGGGTGACTTCTCCGAGGAGTTCTCCAGTTTCTTCTCTATGTATTTTTGTATTCGTCCATATCGGGACCGCATCTGCTGCTGCCTTAATACTCTTGGAGGAGAGGAGTACCTGGACGTGCACGCCGGATTTGGTTCTGATTTTTAACTCTCTGTGAGCTTACCATGAGAATTTCTGTCGCTTGATTCTCAGGAAATAAGGAGCTCAGATTGTTTCTCCAATCTGAAATTCACACTCACCAGATTTGCCGCAGTTTGAATAGCGAAGAAACTCTGGTGAAATAAAAGGTGTGTATAGCACCAGGTTCTTTGGGGGAAAAAATATATAGCGTCTTTGGTGCGTTTCGGTCCAGTCGTTCACAGCGAGACTTTTATTTTTTTTCCCTGACTTTTGTTACTGGATAGAGTTTAGGTGATAATAGCAATGCAGTCGAGGAATGCTTGATAACCAAGGCATTTTTGAATAGTATACGCAACGAACGTTTTTTCTTGTCTGAGTAATTCTTATGATATTTAAACAAGTTGTCATTGTAAAATTTTCTTTAAAAGATCTGTTTTGACACATTTCTGAACGCTGTTATCTTTTCCTCCTTTCCTGCTCCTAAATAGCTGCTATAACTCTGTGCGAGGCACTCAACCACCAGTTGATGGTATTGATACGGTTTCATTTCGAGCATTCGTGAACAGTCCTGTTGGCCCTAAAACTACTCGCTCTTAGATTTGGAGCCCTGTTGCCAACTGGGGTTTTGTGGTGGATGTAAGCCTCTCTTTCTTTTGAGTTCTCACGAATGTTTTACTCCCAAGATTCTCCTGGGGGCCTGAATTTCGTGCAATTTATATATCTGACAGGGACTGGTGGGTATGAAGAAACCTCCAGATATCTTGTCTATAATTCAATCAGCTCAATAGCATGGGGGACCTGTTTAGTTTGACCTTTAATATTGCCGCTGCAGCTATGTGTTTATATTCTGCAACTGTTCATGAGGTTTGCTTGGATGGTGAAGCCTCGCAATTATTTACTTATGGCCTGCCATGCCTCAAATGAAACAGTTCAGCTTTATCAGCTTTCCTGCTGGGCCAAGGGTCAGGGCTAAGTAGACATTATATGCTGTTTCTTTATTCCAGCCAATAACATTTATGATAATTAGTGTCGCATCCTTTCCTTGATGAGTTTGAGCACGAAGTCATATTTTAGCTCAGGATAGATAGGATAGATAAGTTCTTGTGTTTTATTCATGGAGTTTGTGCATGAGCTCCAACGAGAAGGCATCCTTGTTACTTGGTCTTTGTTTGCTGTTGTGTCTCCATGACATATACTATTCCGGATATTTTAATGAAATCGAGTGAACTCTAGTGTTAGCATATTTTCCATTTTGTCCATTATACTATGATAAAATGGGAGTGACTTTATTTTTCGTTTTGCTGAATAAAAATGGGAGTGAATTGATCAAATATATTTTAAAACGAAGACATGTTTGATCCACCCTTGTACCCATTACTACATTTTTTATTTGTTCCGCAGAAGTACAAAAATGGAGGGAATTGTAAGTCTGGCTGTTTTTGTATGCTCTGGTCTATCTAGTTACAGATCTCTGGCTGTTAGCGTATTGTGAGTCTTTATTTTGGGCTTTTTGATGGCTAATCTTATATAATGCTCATAGGTAGTCAGTTTTTATGCCGTGGGTGATGGATGTATATTTGGCATAGGCAGAGTGATAGCGGCAGGACCCATGGATTCATGAGAATGATTGATTTTATGTCATGCCCATGAATTTTTGTACAGCACCAAGCCACAAGCCTTTTGTATATGATGTTTATGCACCTGCTTGGTGCACGATCAATGGAATTCTTTTCTTAATGCTCAAAAGAAAAAGAAAAAGAAAAAGAAAAAGAAAAAAAATGGTAGTCATTTTCTTCACCAAATGGATCGAAGTGCAAGTAACAAGGTTTGCTTATTATCCTCCGGACAGGTACCGGCAACAGAAGGACGAAGCCTCATACAATTGACCCATGCGCTGTTTTATGTTAAAATTCATTTTCATTAGGGTTATCGTAATTTCACTTGTGAAAATTATACATACTTGAATAAATTTTGTATAATATATTATTATTATTATCATTATCACTATGTGTTTCCAGTTGAATGATGTTTCATTGTTTTGGAGAACTCGGTCGCTTCCCGATTAGCATGCCTAAAAATATAATTATGCTTGAACAGGCAGTTTGCGTCACAATTTGTGGAGTTGAGAATGTAGATGGTCAAGCTGAACCTCTATTACTCTGGGCTTAAAAAGAAACGACGGGGTTATCTTGCGTGCTTGCTACTTGTCACCTTCTGCTGACAAACGGCACATAATATAGTATTACAAGCACTTTAGGATCATACCGAATCGTGATGTGATATTTACATGTATCTCCTGTAATAAAAAGAGAGAGGCTTGGGTTCTCTTTTCCCAGTAAGTTAGGGACTGACCAGTTTGTTGTTTTGAGCGGACAGGACATTATTTTATTTTATGAGAGCACTAAAAAATCACTGTTCAACTAGTTAACAAAAATGAATTTGTCGCAATAACAATGTCTTATGGATGGATAGTTAAGTGATTAAAAAGTGCAAAATGATAAAAATCTTTTAATTTTTTTTAAATTTCCTAGTATCAGCAGGTGTTTATTTTACTTCATTTTTCTGTGATTTTAAAAATTCTTGGGCTAGGAAGAAATTTAATATTCGTTGGAAGAATGTAAGAATATCAATAATAGAAAAGATAAATAAATAAATAAATAAAACATTCATCGAGCGAGTAAAACTAAAGCCCTGCCGTGTAGGCCGGGTAATTCTCTGTGGGGGGCTAAGACGGAAAATGAACCCGACCCGACCAGGACAACCGGCTCTTAGGCAAGGGTTACAATGTAAGAGTTTGGGAAACCGACCCGAACGCTTCGGTCCCGGTCCAATACCCGGATAACCCGACCCGCAGACCAAAGTTACCGAAAAGGGGACCCCTAGCCGTTGGATTCATCAGCTGATCAATGGCCTGCATGCTTCTGCAGACCAAGAGCTTTTCTCTTTTGAGGAAGCCCCAAATCCCTAACCTACGTTCCGCGGCTGATGTCCTCTGGCCTCTTCTCCAGCTCCGACGACGATTTCTAGGAGATTCGATACACCCCGGGCGTCTTCACTGGGTGGGCGCGCGCTGCCACCGGTAACTGGCGTCCCCTTGCCTATAATTCTCCCATTTTGTGTCTCTTTGCTGCTATTTCGTCTCCTCTGTGCTGAGTCCGACTGCTGCAGCTACAGTGCTTGCAGTCACGAAGATGCCCCGAACGACGACGGTGGAGAGCCCTGGATGCCCTCCTATCAGGGCGCTGACTTTCGACGTCCTCGGTCTAGTTAAAGGCAAACTCGCTTTTGTCTCATCTCTGTTCTATTCGCCCAAGTTGCGTTATAGCTGCTCTTTGACTTCTCTGCTTCTGCTCATGTTTTTTAATTGAGCGCTATCATGGCTTTTGACTGGTGAACAGTAGTTGAATCTAGAGGAGGCAGTCAGGGAAGCGTACCTAAGGTTGTTGAACGTTGGGGCGAGCCTGACTCTTCCAGATGCGCACTCGCTGCTTCCTTTGATGACCGCAAGTCCAATCCGGTCAGTATCTCCTTGACCATGTTACAATATTCACAGGAAATCATAAGTGATTACTCTCATAAGCACTTTATACTTAGTTCCCTCCACGCTTACTATGCAAGGTAGTTGGTCTTTGGATAGGCAATTTGTTGTATGTTGTGAGACGATGCGTATTGTTCATCTGCCAGTTTATTTAGTAAACTCTTGACAGTTTTCCCTTATTATTGTTCATGTTGCAGTTGTTGGCTGTTGCAAGGAAATGTGGCGCAGTAAGTTGTTTTGGAAGGGATTTTGAAACCTCAGCCTTATTCCGGTATCTTGTCTGTGCTAGTTAGTTTTTCCTTGACTGTTCTTTTGTACAGATTGAGATTCTCAATCCTCTTAATGGCAATGTTTGCACTGAGATTGCTGATGCTGCCCATGATGGTCAGAAACCTGAAGATGATCCCATTGTCGGGTTACATCTCTTCAGGAGTGGTGGAACAGATGGAACATCTGGGTAATTTTATATCTGGTCCTGTAGTTTTCAATTTTTTTTTCTAATCTATTGCTTCAATATTCTTCCCTTGTTTGCAATAGGCACATCTTTCTTCTTGTATCAGCATTCTTAGTGTGGAATATTCCTGGTTACTTCTGTAGTCATTGAGCTTGATGCATGGGAAACAGTTTTTTATTTTCAATAAACATAAGGAATGTGCCATTGTAGTAATAATGTTGTTTATATGCCTTCTGCATTCTATTTGTTTTAATGGTTTTTCACAGTCAATAATGTCACTCTACACCATTTTTATCCATGTACTTGAGCTGTCCTTCCCACTCACAATATTCACAAGTACTTACTCGCTGTTGGCTTATTGATTGCTAGGTCATGTACTGTTTTAACATGTACTACCAATGGGAACGCTTGTATGAGATCTTTTGCCTTTTCCAATTCGTGGAAAGATTCTACCTCTACTAATTCTGCCCTATCATGGAAGGTATTTGGTGCTGGAAGTGTACTCTGTTCTAAAGTGGACGCCAGTGAAAGTCATGCTGTATTTGGTGGGTGAGTTCTTTCACATTGTTTTATGCCTGTTGTTATAGCTGATGCTGAATGGTTTTACCACAATTATTTGAGGTCTTCCCTTCAATTTTTTCCCCATAAAAAATTATAAATCTGAATCAGGAAAGGAGTTGAAGTTAATTTATGGGATCTACACAAGGGTACCAAGATCTGGACAGCAAAACCTGTGAGTTTTCTTCCCCTCAGGATCCAAATCTTGTGTTTAGTTATTTATGAAGTAGCTTTGGGATGCATTTGTTGTATTGTTTTTATTTTTTTCCTAAAGCCTCTAAAAAAGTATTGATGATTTTGCAAAGTCTTTTTCTTCATAACAGAACCTTGTTTATTAATTGCTGAGCAGTGGTTTGATAGTGAATTTATCTTATAATTTTCTTTTTCTGTAGCCTCCAAAAACCAGCCTTGGCATTTTTACCCCGACGTGGGTTACATCTGCAACATTCCTGTGTAAAGATGATCATCGCAAAGTCATAGCAGGCACTAATAGCCATCAGGTATTCCCTAACCATTTACTGATTTTTATTCTTCAGCATGTTGCTGCTTAGAGCTATTGTGTTATTGCTGTTTTGTTCTTCCCTGAAGTCATGTTACTGAAGCATAAACATTCTGGGAAAAGAAGGCTTTATCTGTCTCATATCTTTGTCATTCTCTCCTACAAGTGATCATTCCTTAGACAGGATATGCTTGTGGAATGTATTCTACATTCTCATGCTGTTGAGAACTGTGATCTGGCATGACCTTGTCTTTTCTGGATGTCCTCCTTCCTGTTGAGAAAAGAGTAGATATGCGTGATCCAGTTTTTTCTGCCAGTAACACTCTGTAAGTTAAAAGCCTGGTTTCTGCATCAGGTTCGCCTTTATGACATATCAGCTCAGCGAAGACCTGTCATATCAATTGATTTCCAGGGAACAGCTATTAAGGCTGTATCTGAGGATTTGGATGGTTATACAATTTATGTGGGAAATGGTTCTGGGGATCTTGCCTCTTTTGACATGCGTACAGGTTTCTATTATCTTTGAAACTTATTTTCGTACTTGTGGTGATACTTGCACTGCTATGTATCTAGTTGGGTGATAGTTTCAGTTCTGTTTGAGTAATTAAACCAATAGGTGGATTATGTTGCAGGGAAAATGTTGGGAAGCTTTCTGGGGAAGTGTTCTGGTAGCATTAGATCAATATCTAGGCATCCCAACTTCCCTGTGATTGCATCATGTGGTGAGTAAATAATCTACTCTTTACTGCTGTAACTTGTATTGTTCCAAATGATTATAGCATTAGTAAGCCAGGTATTATCATATTGTATATGTTCCAATGCATGAATAGAATATCCTCTTTTTTTTTCTGGAATTGATGAGTTGAGTAGGGGATATGAGACCCTGTACTGAAGATTCATTGAACTGCTTAATTCATCCTCTTACTATATGAAGGCTTTATTTTCTGATATTTCTGAATTAAAATTTTTGTACATGTAGGGCTTGATAGCTATTTGCGGTTTTGGGACATAAAGTCAAGGCAGCT
This sequence comes from Sonneratia caseolaris, assembly GCA_900006705.1. Classification (NCBI taxonomy): domain Eukaryota; kingdom Viridiplantae; phylum Streptophyta; class Magnoliopsida; order Myrtales; family Lythraceae; genus Sonneratia; species Sonneratia caseolaris. The sequence goes on along the minus strand of CXYZ01011872.1, from coordinate 993,731 downwards.
TCTTTCAGCGGTATGTTTTTTGTCTCTTTCACAACTAAGAAACATGATCTCCAATCATCTTGCAAGATCCTGAAGTACAGTGAGTGAGACTTGGAACCAGCAATAGCATAAATTTTGTATGGTTGTGTACGCTATTTAAGATTCCAAACACAACAGAATCACTTCAGCACATCAGACCTACTAAGCTTGAACCACAATTGCTACACACAGTCTGTACTTCATATGGGCTGACTATTGGACATTCTTGTTTGTCTTGGAATGTGTGATGCAGAGGAATTGTTCTAGGATTGTATATGCTGACAGTCTCTGTCCTTTGGCGCTCTTTGGAGCCATTGGAAATTTAGCACCTTTCTTACCTGACAAACTAATGTTTTCTACTTGACTTATTATGTTTTGGGTTACATCAGAACGTTGGAACAGTTTCTGTCTTATTATTCTAAGATAAGGTAATATCCATCTGTGGTGCAGGTTTTCCTTAAGCAGCACCTTAATATTGTTCTCTTTGACTCCAATTTTGCTGGTGAAGGTTGGTTCATCTACTTGCCAGTTCTTTGTCAACTTCTTATTCTTATATATGCTCTCCTGATTGGCACCACTGGTGGATTTCACTCCTAAGAGGGATGCACCATGATATCATGGGGCATTTATGAGCATGTGGGATTGATGTCTCATGTAAATGTATCTTGGATGCTCGACAGTTCTGGCACTTGAATTAATTTGATACATGTTGACTCTATTGATGTTGAGTTTTGCTTTTAATGTACGGTCTTCCTTAGATTCTCTTTCTGGAATGGACATATACCCTTTAATCTTGATAGGAATATCGATCCTGTTTGCTGCTTAATTGACATGTAATAGCTGTTGCTGTATCTTCCTCAGTAGAATCAGCAAATTCTGAACCCAATCCAGCTCACAAGGAAGAGGATGTATTAGGAGAGGAGGAGGACAAGGGCGTACGAACTGGGGATGAAGAAGGTGCAAACCGATTGAAGAAGAGGAAGAATAAGGCTGCCAAGGAGGGAAGCAGAGGGAAGAATGAGCAGGCGGCCAAAGAAAATGGGATCGACAAAGTGAAGACGCAGAAGAAGAAGAAGAAGAAGAAGAAGAAGAGCAAAAAGGATGAAACCCAAGATTATCAACAATGAGTTAATCTCAACTGACATGACATATCACACACATGCTGTTATCCTCCAGTCTCTTTCTGATAGCAACACGGATTTCTTACCATGAATCTATGTTTTTAGATTTGTGATGAGGCAAATATGAAGGGGGAGTTTTGACTGAACTTGATGAGCTCTATCATGTTAATTATATTCTGCGACAGTAGAGGAGCTAGGTAGCTTTCTGTATTGGGTGTCGATACGAGATGCAAAGTTGAAGAGACTTTTGAATGAGAGGTCTTTCTTTCTTTCTATTGATTGATCAAATTATATATGTGTTTATCCCATGGATGCAATGATTAAACGAAAATCAGTATGCGGTAATGGGGAGTGGCATCTGTGTGGACCTCTTCGTCAGGTGTATTAAAAAAAATGCGATGGAGGGGAACATCATGAAATAGCGACCTTGCGAGTTTTTTCCTGCAGTTTCAAGTTTGAAGTCATCACATGCAGGCGCAAGTTGATGGTACGTGCATCCCACGGTTCATACGTAATGTATGCATGAGTATTAATGGGTAGGCACTGTGACTTGGAAAGGAGCAAACAAGGCTGGTATTTTTCTACTAGCTATATAACATCCTCTCTCTCTCTCTCACACACAAATGCATGCTGAACACCCAAAAAACCGTATCGAGTGATATTTAGTTAGTGTGAACCGGCCGTCAGCCATTGGCCCAAACTTTTATCTAACTAGATTAGCTAGGCCGTACAAGCAAAAAAAATGGCGCCGCGGTGGAAATATGGAATTGGAGTCCTCATCTCTCTCTCTCTTTCTAATTTTCCCTCCCCTCTGTTTAGTTATCATTCTTGGGCAGCTGGGCTAGGGAAACTTAAATTTCATGCAGCCGCAGGCGAACTCCTGTCATGACTACTCTCCTAGTATCCAAGTGAGAACATACAGAACCATTCTTGATATAAGTTTTATCTTCAATATTTATATTTTATAAGATGTATATATATTTGTAATCTTTTATTTTCAATTTTCTCATATTCTTTTATTTTAACTCATTTACTTTCTTTACAATTATTATTTTCTTGAAAATATAACTAAGCTGGGAATCAATATTCTACTTTACCGAAATAAGTAACAACTCCTTTTTTGGAGTTCACTTTACGTGCAAAGCCATCGTGGATATAATTATTTTTAGTAGGGGATTGATTGCAACTAATCAAGCATAATAGCTTATGATGAAAAAAACGAATAATTTATCCCACAAAACTGAGGGATATTTCAAGCACCCAAACTTTGGGAAGAAGTAGAACAACGTAAATTCGCCGCAACTGATTGTTTATACACGTCGACTTATACGCCTAGAGAACTCGACAGGACATACGAGGGTGACTTTCTTAACAAGCATTCTTCAAGTTTCAACCATTGGTTAGATTCTTTTTCATGTTTAGTGGCAACTTTGCCCCCTACTAGATTCTTCTCTCTCTCTCTCTCTCTCTTTTTGGACATCAATTGAGCGAATCAAATTATTACGTGAATTAATTAGAGGAATGCGACCCGGTGTCAGCCACCCAGTGGGAATTTTCTCTCTCTCTCTCTCTCTCTCTCTGCATTATTTCCTTCTTTCGTATCTTTTCAAGTTTCTTATATAATAGAGAATATAGATGTAATGTATGATTTGTATAAATTGTCAAGATCCTTTGAATTTCTGTACATACGCGCGCGCACACACACACACACACATATATATATACATATGTAAAGACACGCACAGTACTGAAAAGAGACTTAGACAAAGTGATTTAGCGATCAATGTGTGTTAATTGCACGCTGGCAACTCACACACGCCCCTGATCTTCTCCTTCCTCCGTTCTGGTTTTCCTCTCTCTGATTGTAGTGGTTGTGAGATGTGGCTATGGACCATATCAATTTATTAATGCACAATATTTTTTGAATAGACAGCTTGACTTATCTGTTTTCACATACATTTTCTCAAACTCTTCTTCTTTATTATACGAATTACATGCTGTAGGTTTAAAAAGAAGGGGGTGTGTGGAAAACTAGTCCTTTACTCCTACTGCAAACAACATAAGACTTAGAATATCATTATGATAAGTCACGCACCACAATTTTCATAAATATATTTGATATCTGAAATCACAATAAACCTACTAATTAAATTCAGGAGATAAATAATCATGAACTCCATTTAAGTTACTTTGCCAATATAAACAAGGTGTATGATGTGTTGACTCGTCAGAAGTAAACCACCTTTAATCGTCGGCAAACTTTTCTGACGATCTGTAAGCACAAATGAGTCCCAGCAGCTGAGGAAGATTTCCGTGCACTCCTTTTGTTGCCCCAGAACTGGGATTTATGTATACCTGCTTAGTTGCAGCATATGTACTGATGATGTTCATTAACTGAGATGAGCATGTATTAATCGCATTAATCAGGATTTTAATCATTTTTATTTTCAGTTTTCTATTGGCATGAACCAGGGGATAATTGAGCGTGATGTGGTACACAATATGGATGAATTCCTGTAAATTGGGAGGACAGATGGAGGAGGAAGTGATGATGATTAGGACGCGGCCCTCCTCACAACTGTATATTCAGACATATTTGAGCCGTCGCCTGCCTGGCAACGGTATATGTGGGCCATCCGTAGACATGTTGCAGCTGGGTGATCACTGATCACCGACTCCCCTGTTATCTACACGTCGGAGTTGCTTTCCTGGTGTCACCAGACAATCCCTCATGTACGGCTTCTTCTTAATTGTATTTATTTGTCTCTTCTCTCTCAGCTTTCCCATGCCACACACAGGACCCATATACGTACGATTCCCGGGGACTATTTGCACTTCCTTGGAATAAAAATAAGGAAGGGATAGAAAATCAGTCTGAAACCACTGGAGGATATTTGGAAGGAAAGTCCCTTTTTTTTTTTAATGTCCTCTTTCTAAAACCACCTCTTACTTCTTATGATAGATTGTCATCGGCCATAGTCGTCAAATTTTAGCATACATGCATGAGTATCTTAATTACATTTGTGAGCATATATATATGATCATCTGGTGGTGTTTGCACGTTTGACGGCTACACCGCTTAATTTCAAGCTAAACCAGTACGAGGTATTATATCTTTTTCTGGGTGAAACATGGAAGCTGTCGAGATGGATATACATGATGATAAATAAGTAAAGTAAAAAAAAAACAAAAAGAAGAAGAAGAAAGAAATCGTGGGATGGCGCAGATAGGTATTGAGCATGCATGCTAGCAGAGATGATGCTCTGTAAGCTGCTAAATGTTAAAATGATCCCAAAGATTTATCAAGTTAATGTATATAAGAAGATGAATCCCGGTAAATAGGATAAACCATACCAGCTTTAACAGTCGCGTTAAACCCAAAAAGATGGAAATAAATAAATATATATATATATAGATAGATAGATATACTTTGGAAGTATTACAATCATATGAACGGGCTGTTTCTTGAACGCCCAGCCCCACTCAGCCTAAGGAACTTGGTGTACTATCCACATTAGGCATCGGGCCCATACTCTCCACAGACAATATATGGTTTAATTTTCAGACCGACCCAGCTGTTGTTGGAACCATCGACACACAGCCATAGGGCACCACATTTGCTCTTTTTTTTTTTTTTTTGGGTGGCGGAGGGGTGGGTGGGGGTTGTCTGTGGGACGCATATATGCTTATTTAAACCTCAAAAGGATCGAACTTTCTGCTGCATATGCTGAATTGGCCGTACATTAGTCTAAGAAATGTGCCAGACAAAAGTGAATAGTACACTGGCTAGAAAACCACAAAAAGGATATAATGAAATTTTTTATTATAATCAAATTAGAAATTCATAATTAAGATAAATTTTAAATTAATCATAAGATATTCTTCTTCTCATATATCACTAGATTTATTTTTAATTGATAGGATCTTGTTTATCAGCCATAGAAACACCTACTCATGTGATCGAGATTTCATTTTGCTATTGCCTGCGTCCTTAAGACTTGCCAAAAATGGTAAAATTAGCATGATACATCCTTGAATAGGAATAAACCACACGTCGGTCATAAATTTTTTTTTTCAGGCTTACCATCTTTGTGAACGACGACATTATCTTACTGTTCGGTACACTGATATTGAGATTTACACAAATATTACATTTGTTTGGAAAGGAAAAAATTAAAACAAAAGAGAGAGGGAAAAAAATTGACCCAATGTTAATTAATGAGGTTACTAATTAATCCGATAGTCTTTGTATTATTATTTCCTTATAGACTAGTGGTGGGTAGGGTAGAATTGGTAATAGAAAAAGATAATATAAAAAACAATTCATTGCATTTGCATACAGCATAGATAAATGACCGGCTCCCCGCGCCGCGGCCACTTGTATTCGACGAGGCACGTGAGTAATAGATACGCGAACCACAAAGGGGCTGTTTGTTTGGTCGTGCTTTGCATTAATCCACTGGTCTTATTCAATGTGTTGGACTCACTTAACCAGGGAGAAGTCGCAGTCCGATGGCTTACGACTCCCTTCCGTATGATTTGTTGATCAGATCATAATATGCAGGTTCAAATTTTGATGTTACTAAGATATTAGTATTGATATTGAATGCTTTTTACTCAATTGGCTTAATATATCCATCCACCATTAAAATGCAAATGTTTAAAACATTACATAGTTACGGTAGCTGTTTGTTTTGCTTCCAGTGCTATTAATTTTGTTCATGGGGGAAAAAAGGTGGTATTCGACTCTATTGATAATCTCGGGTTGGTGAGACATGGTGGAAGAAAAACACGCTCATTGAATCGGATCCGGTCCGTTGGCCCAAAAAAGGATCCGATCCGATCCAGCCATTAGAAATGAATTTGAAAGACGCCAGAGCCTTACGATCCCGCCGGATGACTCGTTAGCGGCTACGATTGAATTATAGAGAGGCGGTGCCCCTGTGATGTGGGTGAGGCTACTGGGCCATTCATTCACTATAAATACAAGAGAAGCTGCTGTCGTTGCACGCGTACAAACGCGATCTCTCACTAGGCGTCCCTCGCCCTTTTCGAATTTGAATGGGGAGAGCGGCGAAAATTTTCTGGTTCATGTTCTCTCTGGTGTAGGGTTTGATTTCGCGTGCAAGGGCTCTGATGGAGTTGCAGATTTTTGCATTGGACCCTTCGAGCCTTTCTCTCGGTTTTCTTCCTTGCCTATTGCGTCTTTGCTTCCATCTCCATCTTTGGCTTATCTCTGTTGTTATCACAAAGAGCAACTCTCTATTCTGCCTTGTCTTAGATTTTCGCTTTTAATGATATCTTTTGGGACCGTATAGCTGCAACTGCAAGCAAGGAAGCAGCAGCCAGTTAGGGTTTTTTATTTTTTTTTATTTTGGGTGGGGGTGGTTGTGGGCCAAAAGTCAGTTAGGGTTTGAATTGGCAATTTTTAGGGAAGATTCTTCATATTGGATTTCGACATGAATATGCATTCATCTTTCTCAACAAGTGGTCGGTTGCGTCACTGTCACTTGATATTGAACGTTCCCGGTCAGTACAGAGCCCTCATATTTGTTGAACGGGGGAATTGTCATTGTCAAGAAAGGAAAAATGATTTATACTGTTGCCGGTGGGTTGGAGCAAGAGTTGAGACTGAATTCTTCTTTTTATTGGACTCGCAAGGCTAATTTTAATTGCATGCTGTGTCAATTAGAAAACATACTCTCTCCAAACTATTGAATACAGTTTTCTGGTGCTTGATAGACTTTTATACTGCTATTGCGGCTGTCACGTGCAGTAATGGGATTTTGATCTTATGGCACCTGCTGTCCCTGTGAAGGCCCACAGGACAGAAGGAATCAAGCATGTTCTCAAGCACGCAAGAAATGGGTACGTCAAGGAAGTTCTCCTCCGGAGGGCCATCATCAGGGTTTGTGCCAGATTATAGGCATGCTTCATAATGTATCAGGGATTAGCTTTTTCTTGCTGCTTCAATCTAAAGGTACGTTCTACTCTTGCGCACTGATAATTTTGGTTGTAGATGTAGTCAGTGGGAATCATCTTCCTATTTCAAGCTTCCCCCTTGTAGAGAAAGAAAAAGTTGCAGCTCATAGCAACAGTAATTGCAGTAGTCTAAGTAGCTCCAGTAGTGAATTGGGTTCATCATCAAATGGTTCGTCTTTCTGCAAACCTGCTTCACAATGCTCTTCCTTGAAATTATTTTGAACATTACAATAGAAGAAATTTATATGTTTGCTTTCTCACAAATGCTTGCTTCTTAGATTTCTCTAGCGATTGATCTGCATTTGCAGAGTTTGAATTTTGACAGGTTATAAGCTGTGAGATTTACACCTTTTTCTGCATCCTTTACCCCTAGGTCATTAGGGCCTACTTACATACCATTTTAGTATAGGCATAGATGTAACCGCTCTATGCATTGGAGATTATATTTTGGTAACATAATCTGAAAGCCAATAGTATTTGAAAGGCAGTAGGATAATGAGATAGTCACTGCTGCAGGTTATACTCTCTAATCTTGAGATATGTTGAACAGAATGCTGTTGCCACTCTCCAGTATGAAATTGAGAATAGTATAAGATACATTGGTTATTAAAGCAGGTTATTTCGGATTCTTCCAATTTTGACTGATTTCTCTTGTTTTCTGGCCCGCTTCCAGATTCAGACACTGGAAGTTCATCTAAGAGTGAATCTGATGCTCCTGAAGGTTCAGGACCGGCTAGTGTGGAAATTCATGTCAATTGTTCCAAAAACTTGTAGTGTTTTTATCTTGTTCTTTTGTGCCTATAGGAAGTAGTCCCTGAGGGGGGAATTGAAGGTCAGAGGAAGGGTGCTGTTGGTAATTTAGCCAACGGAAGTTGAAGGTATTGAGGTCTCTGTGCCTTGTTTCCTTTTTGGCATTCTCACGTTTAATATAACTAACATGTTTTGGGTGAACTTTTGTTTCATGCCCTGCATCATGTGATGAATTCCACTTGTAACATAAATTCTAATGATAGACCAGTGCTTCCTGAGAGTAAGCATGAATATACCGAAGATAATAGTGCATTTTTTGTTCTGGGGGTGTGATCTCTTGTCTTTCATGCTTGAACATTATAGAAAATCAGAATCCTCCACCTGAAAGGCAGGTCTTTACTGAGAAGCTTTACTGGGCTGCTCTAGTGATGTATTGCTTTGCTGACACAACACTAAAAGTTTAAGCGAAGATATTACTTTGTCTTTGCGGTTGAAGGATGATAAGGGAGACCCTGAAAAGTTGCTATTGCAGAGGGAAGAGCTGGAGAGGTGGTTAAAAGAGGGCTGTGCTTGCAAATCTAGTGGTGTTCCCTTTGCATTTTGATGATTGCTGCGTAGATTTTTGCATCATTTTCCTTTTTGGCATGCTGCTTTAATATTGTCATCGATCATGATGGCCCTGGAGAAGGCATAATTGCAAGCTGAGGCCAGGGCTACCAAGGAGGCTCGGAAAAATGCTGAAGTAAAAGCTATAGCAGTCGTAATGAAGGCGGGGGAAGTAGAGAGAGAACTTGCTCGTCAGGCTCTTCAACAGGTCAAATGATTGAATATTGATGTCGACACTTCCATGTTTTTGGTTGCTTGGAAAAGGAAATTGGAGAAATAAAAATGGCATGAACAATCCTTTGCATACAGATATATGACTCTATGATGCTGTCTGGCACTTTGAGAAATACAGATATGCGTTGAGATAATTTTCATTTTAATTCTTGAAAATTTTTATAGATGGATAAGACTGTTGATATCAATGAGAGCGATCAATTTATGGAGGATTTGGAACTGCTCCAGGCTGTGAAAGACAAAAGGATACCGAGTTTCTGTCTGGAAGGAAGTCCAGATACATCTGAATAAGGCCTGAGAAGTTTCAAATTCCAGGGTAATAGCAATCTTTTGGAGCAGCTGGGCCTGTACATGAAGGCTGATGATGATGATGGGGAGGACGAGGAAGGCAATCATGAGCCTGAGCCTCGCAGAAGTGTTCCACCTAATGATGTAGGGTGAAGTTGAATGATCCTTTTATTTTTTCCTTTACCTGTGCAGATGGTAGCGTTCCTACTGATGCAACAATTTGGTCCATTGGTTTCTAATGATGGAGGAGAATGTCAGATTCCCGTTGATGGGGGTAAGGCTCGAAGTTTGATAATGTTTTGGGGAAGTTGGGTGGATGCAGGCAGAAGCGGATGTGGATGCATGGGTGAATTTTGTTTTAGGTTGCGGAAGAAAAGTCAGGGACTTGGGGCGGCAGTACTAAGCAGCTGAATTGTAGGGGCAGTGAAGTGCAAGGATGAAAACAAGGTAAAGAGAGGAGTTACAAGTCAGTTAATATGAAAATGGGGGCGGTAATAACGTTTTCTTTTTCTTGCATGCATAAGTGCCATTTAGTGGGGATTGTAGTTGGATTTGGCCCTACTGATGAAAAGAGTAAGATTTGGTCTTCCTTTCTACGTTCTGGCCAATCGACCCACTACTGGCCGATATCGCTGACTCTCATGGTCTCAAGGCATGCAAGCCTTGCTCGTGGCATAACTTTCTGGTGAGGATCCATCTGATACCCTTGTTGGGCTAAGGTGCAGCTCCGTATATCTATCTTTAGGGTTCTCGTAGTTTTTTAGTGAGGGCCCTAACATTTTAAGAGGGTCATATTATGATCTACACTAGATGAGTCACCTCGGAGGTCAATGGTTAATCCACACGCTAGGTCCACCCCGTACTTCAGATGACACCTCCACAACCCCCAAATGCACTGATCGGCTTTCTAGTAAGAGGGTGAGCTTACAGCGGGAAGTAGAACGGAGGTAGAAAATGTTTAATCACGTTTCCTAAATAGCACCAAATTAGAGGTAGTTCCGAAATGGCACCAATTTAGAGATCTTTCTAGCACGCAAGTTAAACATTTCTTGGGACAATCCACAGAGCAAATTTCTGTTTCTGGGGCTGATCATTGACATTCTTATCATCTTCTCCAGTAAACCCAACCTTGATGTCCATTGGAAAGACATTTTATCTCCGTAAGGTTCATTCTGTATTCACCGTCTCGGGGAAAAATCTATGCGTTGGCACACTCCATCAAGCTACGTACATACATACACGCATATTATTGTCAAAAAACATACGCGGTTCAGGGGAATCTGATCTTCTACATGCAGTTGCGGCCAAAGCGTGTGAGGCCAAAGCGTGTGAAAGGAAGAAACCTGTCGAACCAGCACATTTCGCAAAAATTCTGTAAGTGGCCATCTGCTGCTGCTGCTGCTGACTGCCTAAAAGATCCATGGCAGCATCCGTGGAGACCGAACATTAATTTTCAAACATACCTTCATCAGACATCCTAGAAGACTCCGTCCCATTAACTAGAGGCTGACTGGAGAAATTGAGACTAGAGGGGTCCCCAAGAATGCTGTAATCGAAGTCATCATCACTATCATCTTCAACCCCCTCTGGATCCGGCTCGTGGCCTTCATTCTGCACAGTTGCACGAGCAGCACTTGCTTCCCTCTGCATCTTCTGTTTGATGACATCCTCGTACGACATCTCATACCAGACAATGCCTTTCCCAACAATTGATTTGTTATGGGCATCCGTCATCCTCTCTTGCTTGCTCTTTTCAGAGTTCTTGGGCTCCCCCCAGTAGTCGTAACGGTATAGCGGGTTTGCAGGATCATATTGGTCTTTTCCAAAGTAACTAGCATCCACATACCTTCCCGGCTCTTCCAAGGGCAGACCCAGAGCTTGACGGCTGCACTCATCCAAGGAATCACATTGGTCCATAAAAGTAAAGTAACAAAATGTCGTGCATACTTTCTTTTTTATAATTATAATTCCAAAGGGTTGCAGAAGGTAAGTGATATTACCAGCTAATATCTCTGAGCAAAGCTTCTCTTTCTTCAATCGACCTCCTCCAATGCAACAAGTCGTATTCATCCATTTCATTATTTCGTCTCAGCTTGGTGATCTTATATTTCTGTCCCCTCTCTATCGCTTCCTTCCTTGATTTGTTGTGGTGCTGCAAAGGTACAGTATGTAAAAGCAGAGTAACAGAATGTGTTATTACCTGTGGTTCAACTTAGCTCTGAGAAAAAACAACAAAATGACAGAGCAACATTTAAGAAGGCTGCAATGGAAAAATATAAGAGAACGTGGTACGTCAACAGGCCATTGAGCTTCTAAATCATTACCATAATAAGAAGAAAGATAAAACATGAATTAGGATTGAAGAGCAAACCTGCCGCTCAGCTAGCGCAGCCTCCAAGTCGAGTTCTTTAACACTGGTTTTCTGCCACAAGAGAGAACAAGGAGCATAAGACAAAAACCAGTACACACAGATGGTGTTCACATATTTAAACGTACCAGAACCATCTTGGGCAGCAGGGTGCTCTTGTAGTAGGCTTTGGTGTATTCAACACCATTTTCTTCATCAAAATCATTATCATCAACCAATTTGGATAATTCCTTGTCTTTGTACTTCTCTGGATTCATCTCCAAATCATCCACGATCATTTGCTCAGCAACATGTATTTGCCAGAGCTGCATGACATAGAAATTTATATAAATACATGGCAAACCAATTTAATTAATGGATTCATTAGCATACAAAAGTACTCCAATAAGCATAAAATGAGACATTCTCAAACTATTTCCAGTGATTATGTAGGTTTCTGACTTTAGAAAAGGGATATGTTTGAATAGCAAGAGACACTTTGAGATTTAAAATTTCCAGAAAGGATCACCATCCTATACATTTATTACTGGATGTCAACCCATCTCACCAGCGGAATTGTCAATCATATAGTCTCATAAAATATTTTTTGCATCATTTTTACTTTTTTAAATATACGGAATATGATTGTTCAATCAAGCATTAAAATTTTGACATCATTACTAATCCTTCCATACAAATGTAATCATGCAAAAATTAAAAATATAATTAGAAAAAGGGAGAGATTAATAATTGGAGAGAACTTAGGCTTTCAAGTGGTAGTTGTAATTTAAGAATGATTTTACTATTTAACCCTATTAATCAAAATTATATTCATTATGTGAAGCTTTAAGTTCCGAAATAAGACATACTACCCTCTCTTCTCCCTTATACATTCAAAACTGATTTTACTAAATTAGAAAAAAGGGACCGAGATTAATACTTAGGTTTTCAAGTGGTAGTTGTAATTTAAGACTGATTTTACTAATAATATAGATAATACGATACAGATGTAGCCACTGATTCTGGGATGTCATGCTATGACACATAATAGATAAGACACCGGATCATTATAGCATGGAAGAAAAGGGGCATCCTCACAGACATGCATCTGCCTAATACAATTACCTTATCAACATAAGGGTGATTTGACAGCAGAGTTTCCTCTTCAGGTTTTGATCCTGGGTCTTTTCTAGGAACAGGTGGTCTACCACAATCACGCTGCAAAAAAACACAAGGCAAATAGAGTCAAAGGAGTCACCATATTTGAGGATCTGGATGGACTGTATCCATCAGTCGCTCATGACTCATAGCAGTACAGAACAATATTCCGTAATACCGAAAAATATACCAGAAAAAACTTTACAGCAAAATAAGAATCTTGACAAGTGTGAGTAAATAAAGATCAGAGAGATAGTATAAAAGGTGTAGCATCTGAACAAAGGCACATACCCGTAACTCATCAGGATTAGTATCTTCATCACGATGAAATATTGGTGGAAAATCAAATTTGTTGAAGCTGCCACAGTAAATCAACTATTTTACTCAGAAAACTGCAGATGACAAGGAAGTTGTTAATATAAACTTTAGGGTCACAGCCAGGAATTATCTTCACATACATGAGATGATCGATATTAGGATGGACAAAACGCATTTCAATGGGAAATCGGAACCTGTAAGGATCTCGCTTTGCCTGCACAGAATAGTAACCTAATTAACCCTCAAGATATACAGAGAACAATTGATTAGTGCAGATTAAATAGATAACTATCTGAACCAAACAGTGGTCAACCGTTAAGACATAATACAAATAAAACATTATAAAAACAAAAACATGCACTGCAGATAACCAACAACATAAGTAAAAATGCAACTGACCATAATTTCAACGACAACATTCATTCCAACTTTTATGTGATGACGAATCCAATACCAATCATTGCCTTTTATAGGGACCCATCTGCAGAACATATAACGTAAATACATGGTGAATAGACAGGAAGCAAAAGAAAAATGTGAAAGAGTACACATACAAGTTAGGGAATAAAAGCATTTTACCCATCATATACCCCTCCAATGTCAACAAATGCACCTTGATAAAGATGCAAGGTAGTCACCTTTCCCAAACAAATCTGCCATCAAATTTCTCCAGAGTGTAAGCTCATTATCCTTGGATTGCAAAAGGCAAGCACCACATGACTTTACAACTAAGACAAGGAACTTGCCATTAGACAAGTACAGGCTCTCCATACAGCACTTAACAAAGACAAGAGCTCATGCTTTTCTCAGTCACCCCTCAAGCAGATAAGTTTGCAGCATATCAAACACTCCATCGGGGTGAAAGAAATTTATAAACCAAGGATTGATATTTTTTTCGCTAAGTTAATATCTATGAGTTAAAATTGAAAGTTCAATTTCTCTTTGCAAGAGTGGTGTGAAAACCCAATGAATTACTATCTTTAATGAATATGGTGTGAGTAATAGTATCGTAAGCCCATGATTCAGGAAGGCAAAGGGAAATGCTTCTTCTTCAACTAAACATTAGAAGGCGTAGGACATAATAAATTTTCCACACACAAATGCACGTGATGAGGCTTCAAGAACTTACTTGTCCTGGGTAATAGAAAGGAAGTTCATACTGCAAGCAAGAACCAAAAAAATCAAAAGTTACGATGATGAAAAATCAGCTTAGAACTAAGTAAAAATCTAGGTGACTAAAGTGGAGAATTAACCATACCATGCCCTCTTTGTAATCTTTGCCCCTTTTCCTTCTGCCAGGATGGTAATCTTGGTCATACTGAATCAGCAAAGATAAAGTTATTTATGACAAGCTAGGCCATGAAAGCGTGGGAAATCCCAAGAAGCCTTAAGATTATACCAAACCAGGAGAAAACAATTCTGGATCTAATAGCATACTATTGGGCATAAGGCTTAATTAGCTCATAGATTTCGGTCAGGGATAACGGAGAAGTGGCAAATTTAAAATTAAGCAAATTTCCCGCTTAAACCCCAGGTGGTCCTCCTCGGGCCCGCAGTAAGGAAGAGAAGCGCGAATCAGTGATCACCGTAAACGTAAGGGAGCAAAGAGAGCAAGAGCCCGGGGGAATACCATAAAGGACTCCTCTTCCAACCGATCCTTGTTGGCGTCGACCCACTCCTGGTACTGCTTCAGGAACACCTTGTACCTGTCCAGGCACATATCATCCGTGTCCGTCCGCACCTTGCTGTCCAAATCTTCAAGGTTGAGCCTCTCCGCGAGCATCTTGTGGCCTTCCCGGATGAACCTCAGCTCTTCCTCATCGACCTGCCAACCCCGGGGAGGCCAGTCTCGAGGGGCGACCTGCCGAACGACCACGGGGCCGGCCCACGCAGTGGTAAGCCTCTCGGGGATCTCGCCCTTGATTTCGAACTGCTTCATGTACCATTCGTCCTCGGTGAGGCCCATTTCCTGGATCTTCTTGGCGCGATAGTTGGGGTTGAGCATGCGGAAGGCCTCGATGGCCTCAGGGGATTGCAGGGGGACTTCCTCGCCCTCGTTGAGAGACTTGCGGGCGAAGTCGGCCTCGGGAGAGAGGACCTCTTCCCAGGGAGCCCAGCCACGCTCGATCCAGTTCCTCCGGCGGGCCTGGTCCTCGGTCTCCTTGTCCTTGGGGCCGAAGTTGTGGAGGAAAGTGTCGTCGACGGGGAACTCGTCGGAGGCGAAGCATTTACGAGGGAAGCCGACGGAGAGGGGAGGGGAGGGAGAGGGCTTGAGGTGGAGAAAGTGGGAGGATTGAGGGGGATAGGGCTTGAGAGAGGGAGTGAGCGTTTTAGGGAAGGTGAAGTGGAAGAAGAAGAGATTGGGAGCGGGAGTTACTTGAAGGATCTGCATTGTCTAATCTATCTATCTATCTATCTATCTATACATCCTATCCTTTCTATCAGTTAAAAGCGGTGAGAGAGAAGGAGAGAGAGAGAGAGGACGGACGCCGAACGGCGACCCGAAAGGGGGGAAACGGTTTTTAAGTTTTAAGCGAATTGGAAAGCAAACCCACTGTAGATAATTTTATTTTTGAAAAATAATAATTTGATCTATATATTATACGTTTTTAATTTCTAGCCAAGTCCACATATTTATTTATTTAGTGGTAAAAAAGCATAAATTAAAAGATAATATATGTATATTGCTATAATCAGTGGGGGGGAGGGAAATGGATATGAAATTACCAGTACAAACCATTATCATCAATCGATTCCACAAGACATGACCCCAGAATAAAAGAGGTACAGGGTATGTAATACAACTACATGATAATGGTTTTGGGGGTGAGGGGTGGCGGGGGGATTAAATAGAGAGAGAGAGAGAGAGAGCTGCTCCTCTACTTTGGCTAAGGAGGCAATTACATAATATAAATAAATATCACTTAACCCTTACCCACTCATAAGGATGAATTAACTTCGTTTTACTCTTT
Organism: Sonneratia caseolaris; assembly: GCA_900006705.1. Taxonomy (NCBI): domain Eukaryota; kingdom Viridiplantae; phylum Streptophyta; class Magnoliopsida; order Myrtales; family Lythraceae; genus Sonneratia; species Sonneratia caseolaris. The sequence goes on along the minus strand of CXYZ01011872.1, from coordinate 977,937 downwards.
GATGGCTGAGAGAATTCTACCACTCTAGTCTATTTATTGAGTGCTGAATCTACCAAGGCTGAATTAATTAGATCCTATCTAACTAACAACGTAATATCCTATCTATCCGCTTGAAAATGATAAAAAAATAATAATAATAATAATAAAGCCAGGATGGGTATGGGTGGGACTGGGACTGGCTTTTCCCCCAGAAGATAGATTTTTACCTGTTGGCCGTGTAGCCCAATTCATTGTCACACCAAGCAACAAACTTCACTGAGATTATCATTCAAGGCAACATACCAGCCTTCGCATCCTGAGCAGGAGACAATTCACGGCAATTACTTCAACAATATGTATGTATGTATGTATGTATATATATGTAAGGGTCAAACAATCAAGACTCTGCATATATGGGATTCGCTGATTTTTGAAACTTGTCCATTCAGGTGGACCTGAAAAGGAAATAAAAATTGATTGAATGCGCCACCCCTCCCCCCACAACAGAGTCATCGTCTTCCGGGTAACCCTAGTCTAGATTCCCCTTCAAGGTCCGCTCAGATTCCTCCCTAAAGATAAATAACCATCATAATCCACTCTCAATGTTTGAAGCAGACCAGACCACCCTCGAGGATCGACCAAAAGAGTGTTACAGACATGATCCATCTATCTAATCGGGGAAGCCATCCTGCATCTATGGATCAACATAGATCTATGTAATACCAAATAAAATCGAGATTAATAGAGTACTAGAACATGTACGTCTACAACACAGAAACAATTGGTGAAAGAACAACCAAACAAAAAATTATCATATGTATACATATATATTGCAAGGGAGAAAAATATTAACTACTTGAAAGCTTATAAAATTCGCAGATAAGACCGACAGATTCATTTCGTCGAGACGCAGGCACAATCTCAACAAAAATAACTAGGAATTGCCATATCGTGGTCGAAACCAGAAGGGACAGAGCATGAGCGAGTAAACAAGAATCCAGCCACCGGAAAGAAGCCTTGGAAATGATAAAAAGCAGAGGACGAGAATTTTCACGAATAGACAGGTGAAACCAAGTATCTTCAGTTTAGTGAATAAATATTACCGTGTAATCTATGGAAATGAAGGGATCGTTGGCAACAACGATCTCAACATCCTGTCTCTGAAGAGCAACTCACGTCACCAAACGACCGAGCGAGAGAGAGAGAGAGAGAGAGAGAGAGAGAGAGAGAGGGAGGAGAGTTGCGGTTGAAGAGAATGGGAGGGAGGGTTTAAAAAAAAACTAAGAGAGGGATCATTCAAACCAAAAAAGAAAAGGAGCCTCCCTAGTCGTAGTCCCTCTCTCTCTGCCTGCCTTAACCGGAAAAGACCGGTAATAATCCCAGGTTGCGACCTGCGAGCATAAGCAGCCGTCCGATTTTGGACTGGTTAGTTATGCGAATGCTGATGCAAATGCTGTGTGAATTAGAGAGAAACGGTTGTTCGTCAATCAACTACGTCCCGACTAGCGACTATTAACTACTAACCCACTAGAACAGAAAGGTCGGACGATAGACTAGAGTAGTTAAAGAGTGGGGGGAGGCCACGTCATAGAATGGGGCCCACAGGATCAAGGGGGCACCTCCTAGCCCCAGTGGGAAGCCAGCCCCACCCATTAATTATGTTTTGCAGTTCCGTTCAGTTCTTCTGGGATGCCGCCGCTACATAATTGCATGCAGCTGACTGACTCATTTACCCAAAGAAAAAGGTGGGTAGTGTGGCATGATAGAAGAGATTGAAGTGGTGGCTGTCTGTTACTAGTAGAAGCACCGGCCAGATTGAAGCTTCTTTGTCATTTTAACTTCAGATTTTTTTTAAGTGGTTAAATTTTTTAACTGAAACAGCGAACGAGGTGACCAACAAAAAATTAAAAAAAAGTTAAAAAAAAAAAGAACAAAGGGCTAGGAAGGATTTCACTCCACTATCCGGAGTATGGATGTCTGGAGACAGGAAGTGGGTCTAATGCTACATCTTCACACGATATAACTGGACTCAAATATATGCTAATTGCAAAAAAGTAAACCACATCGGGTGTTTGCTCCATGAGGCAACAGGGCAAGCCCAGCTTAGTAATCCATTTGCGGTCTCGGGATTTTAATGATTCCCTTGGAAAGATCGGAAGGGGAGACCAATGGCCTTTGACCTGCCGATTCCAGTGCCCGTGAAGCTTGAAGTGCCATCTCGGCGTGGATTTGGAGACAAGCCATGCCCAGCTGCAGTGAAATTTGTCAGTCATTTGCGTTGCAGAACAAAAGCTGGTAATTTTGAAGAAATAAAAAAGAATAGGGACACTGTCTCCTTCCCATGGTTTCCCAAAATCAGAGCTCACCGTGTAGCATTCTCTATCAGAGTCGGACTCAACAACATGAAGGGCCCATTTCCTAACCCACTCAAGCCCCTCGGAGATTGCAGCATTCCCTTCAACTAAAGCAGATGCCACATAGGATGGAGGAAGTGCCATTAGTACAGAGGAAGCTGCGAGGAGGACAGCCTTTCTCACGTACGCTTCAGGGTGTTGGCAAACTGCCCTGCTTATAAAATACAAGGAGACATGAATGACAAAATTAAGCAACGTGTCATATAGAAGCCCATCGGTAACAGCTAAGAGTTTGATTGGAAACAAAGACCCTTTCTGCGGATTACACGTCATATGTGCAAGGTCATCATCATCCATTTGGAGTATACACTCTGAATCACGCAGAAATCTCTTGATAAGTTGAATGCATCAATCAGTGCTCCTTACCTCGACCTCAACATATCTAAGAGCGCAGGAGCCAATGCAGTTGCTTCAGGATGCAAGGAAGTGCATTTCATGCAAACTCCAAGCATATGAATGAGCTTGCCGAGGACGACAAAATCCCTTCCAAGCAAGTCAACTCCATGCCTCTTCTTATCAAATCCTCGCATTGCAGGGAGCATAAAAGCAGCAGCATAAATAGGAAATTTATTCTGAGATATTTCGGTCAGGTTCTTTTGTGCATTACACAATCTTGTGCCCCACCTCCGCGTCTTCCCTTGCTTGATGTGATTCACTTTTGAGGGGAGTTCCCTCTCATAATGAGTAGCCCAATTTGAGAGATTTTCAGTCCCAGGATTTAACAAGTTCAGCTGAGCTCCGGTCCCAGCCACTTCCTTCCACAAACCAGCACCAGGTGTTCCCACACTGCTGGGCAAGAACCAAGGTTGACTCTCTGAAGTCAACGATATGAGAGGATTCTGCTGGTATTTTGGTTTCACCACCTTGGTCTCAGCAAGTTCTTGGGCTGCTTCGCTCATGATATCAAGTATCATTATCCTTTGACTAATATCTACATTTGGTGAGTAAAATAACTCGTGGGTCATTTCAAGAGATTCCAATGGACACATGATGAGCAAAGCCACCAAAGCCTTCTGCCTCTTCTCTTCTGCTGAATCTTCCTCTCCTTCTACAGCAACATCAGAGCAGCGAACTTGTACTAGAGTTCTAACAAGATCACTGGCCACGTATTTAAGCTCATCCGGTGATGCTCGCACAAGCTTTTCCACTACGTCAAGAGCTTGCTCCACCTACCCAAAAGAGAACAAATAAAAAACTGGTATAAAATCAGTCACCTTAGGTATCTGTAAGCTCATGCTAGGATAGTTTTTTTTTTAAATCTCATCCTTTTCGTTTACCTAGAGAAAGCTTGCATATGCCTGAGACCAGTTAGGTGAGAGAAACAACTAGCATAAACAGATTATTATACTTACCCCATTGACATCATCAGTTTTTCTTAATGCTCCGACTACATCAACCAAGTGCGATAATTTTCTTTTCAAATCTGAGTCATCATCAGTCAGATCATAAGGCTGTAAGGAAGAGTCACTGGATGCATCAGAGTTCTCACTTGCATTGTCGTCATTATCGCTATAATCGGAACCTGTTTCATATCCAAGCGTAGCTGGATCAATGATCTCATCTGGATCAATCATCTTACTTTCAGGCAAAGACTTCCTTTTATATTTCAATTTCTTGTCTTTCCCACTGCCCGTTTCGTCACTAGAGATCTTCACAGGCATTATAGCAGATGTATTTGTGTCATTAATTGCTTTATCTTTAGAATTGGAGATCGTGAACCCAAATTCCCAGTCAATAGTCTTTTCTCTGAGGCTATCATCAAGGTACAGGGGATTTTTTGGATCAATAACTCTTGAGAATGCCAGAGCAATACTGCTAGCCATTTTTCTGACTATATCAGCAGGATTCTCCAATCTACCTGCAAGCAGGTCAGGAGACTGCATAAGATGAGGCAGAGATAGAACTGGAAAGAAAGCAGTAGCTAAAGAATAAGAACATACAGCTAACTCCTTGAAGAACAGAAGGCATCACTTCTTTAGATCCATCTAATTCCTCTTTAGACATCTTCTCCACTAGTAGCCCTACAGCTGCAGTAACATCTGAGAGACAAATTAAGGGGTGACCAATTGTGATATAACGAAAACAATGGACTCCCTGACGCAAAAAAATATATGTAACATATATATACACATATATGGAGCACCAAAAATGATGGTTGATGCAACTCAACGCAAAGAAGGGAAGCCAAAGGATACAAGCTTGCTGCTCCAATGGAGCAGACTGCACAAATTCCCGTTTACACCACACTGCTATCAGTCGTTGCACTGTGTCTAAGAGACATTGCCTCTCATGACCTCCTGTGTAAGATTCATCATCTGGAGGGCACTCAAAGACAGCAAACTGAAAAATCCATCGCAGGCAACGAATGGGAAATATCTTCCAGAGTAGAAATTTGTCAGTGAATAATGTCCTACAAGTGAAAACCACAAAAAAAATGAGATCCAAAGCTAAAAGCAAAGGATCAGAAAGAAGGATTTTAGAAACCAATATGCTCCTCCACGAGCAATTATTACATATTAGAAACTCGAACTTTCTATTAAGTTGTTGATGACATATTAAAACACAAGCATACAACAATGTGATACAATGGAGCATAGAAGCACTTGTATATGCAAAAAAAAAAAAAAAGGATGGTCCACTTTTCTAACTTACCTGATTGATATTTGATTTTTGAGCAACTTATGGAACAATATCCAAATAATCCAATAAGCCTCTACTTCATTCACACGTTCAGTGGCTAGCTGAAGCAAAAGCTGTTCCAACATTTTTTCAACAGCATATGCGTCTTTAACTGTTTCCATCAGATTCAACCAAAAATGAGATCCCAGATGTGATTTAAGGAGATCTGGTACAAGCGGCAAGCTACTTGATGATACGAAGGTCCTAACATAATTAAGTATCTGGGCGGTGACTTCACTCATTAGTACATCTGCAAAGCAAAAACCAATGGTATAGAGTACTATAAAGTTTGACGAGATAAGCACAAGGGGAAAAAATAAAATCAAATAGCTCATTTATTCTTTCAAAAAAAAAGAAGAAAGTGCCTGTATATGCTTCTGGCTTGTATCTAGTAAATTTGTTTTGGAGTATCAAATCAGCATATAGAAGTTTAGCATTAATTAGTAGAGGTGGAAGATGTAGTTAGGCAAAAACATGTTTTCTAGGAAAAACAAACATCCATTGGAAAAGTATCCATAGAAAATTGTGCTTCAACAGCACAGTTCTAATCCTTCATGGAAATGTGAGCCAAATACTTTTGTATTAGTAAATAAATCTGCAGGATGCTGTAAGATATATGAAGTACAACAGTTATCTTACCAAGTGCATATATTAAACTGAGACACTTAGGAAGTAGTAAACCAGACCTACATATCCACGGCGACATATGCGAGTAAGTATTTCCCCAATAAAATGCAAATCCGTGTCAGCTCTGTTTGACACTTCTCTTCCATCCAATGAAACAAAAACTCTTTCTTCAGCTCCCAAAAGAAGCTGGCCGATGATCCGCTTGAAAAAATTGCTATCACACTCTAGTAAAGGGTAAGCAATGTACTGGGGTAGGCAAAGAAAAATGGGACCATAATTCACTAGCCCTGGAGTACTTTCAGGCATACCTATATCCTTTGAATAATATAAATGTGTCAAGATGAACAGAACATGGCACTGACAGGCACAAATCAAAGGACAAGTAGATTCTACAGCAAAAGAAAAAAGGATACTGTGCTGACAAAGTAGACATGGCTCTTGGCTGTGCTTTGTCAGGAATAGATGCCACAAGCTGGGCCACTGTAGATATAACAGCATTCAGCTGTTTCTTAGGAACATGTTCCCACTGGCAACCATTGAGCTCTTTAGCCATCTGAAGCACTCCATCATTGTCAAGCAACAAAACTGTGAGTAACCTGAGACAACTATTAATATTTAAGCAGGTTCATGTCATCAAACCTCCAAGACATAAAAATAACTGGCTAGGTAAAAGCACTTATATCAAATTTTCTCCTCCAACCACATATAGTATAGGTTAATTATACTACTCTGTATAGCTTTAGGAGATATTTCTCTTAAATACACTGCTTGCTTGATGTTGCAGTATATTATTAACTAAAGATGAAAAAAAAAAGAGGGCCTCACACAACTGATCGTACATTGCTTTTTAAAATATTGCACCGATTACTTTCCCCACCATAGTAATGTAAGCTAGCATTTGATTAACAGTATGAGAATTTAAGTTAAAGAAAATGCATTACTTGTAAAAAGAATATGCCATTTACTGACCAAATATGTGTAGAGATTCATAGTTCAGAAAGCCAACGGATACGTGGGATAGCGGCACCCCAGGGAGAGGATTTTCAACGAAAATACCCAAGTTCCAGGCAAAATAATAATAATAATAATAATCAGAAGAAGGAGAAGGAGAAGGAGAAGGAGAAGGAGAAGAAATCTTGACAACTGTAGGTACCAACAAACAGCTGACAAACCTCTCAATGTTTGAAAGGACAGCCTCGGCAACGGGACCAGTACTATTCTTCTGGCTTAGGCAAGGAACCAACGTCTGGACAACTTTGGTAGCAAGTCCTCTGTTAAAGAAAACATCATATACGTGCTTCCGTGCTGTGAACGGAAAACAAGCTAACCAATCGCATGCAACATCTGCAGAAACAGCAGCGTCATATGATGAAAAATGAGCCGAGGTAACACTTTGAACAGATGCAGCAAAGTGCACAAAACATATGTCGGTGCTGCCGGTAGAAAAATCCAATAAAATGAATATAGCAGCACATTAACAACTAATGATGGAAAAGGGGACTTTAGGTGACAAGAGTAGGATGAAATAACCAAATAATAGAACCCTTGTTCAGCTCGTTAGAAGGATAGCGAACAAGATAAAGTTGTGAGGTAGGAATTACCATTCAGGAGAACTCTTGCAAGCACAGGAAATGCAGCACCACCGTAGAAAACCTGCCACCAGTAGTCCCTCTTCTCTGAAGAAGGGACCTCTGCTCTCAAAATCTGCATACAGCAAGGGACCGTAGAGAGAGATGAATCATCGAGCTTATCTCGCTGTATGTACCATTAAATGCTGCAATCCAACCTACAGAACAGAACACACGGACGCACCTGATCACGGAAGCCTGGATCAGCAGCACCTGCAGCATCAGAGGAAAAAACTTGATTGCCCGAGCTAGCAAACGACGGAATCGCAGGGAAGAAAACGATCCTATTCCTGAACTACGACTACGAGAGACAAACCTGCGACAAGGGAGGAATCGACGGGAAATAGGAGGATCGCGATGGAGTGGAGAGCGCAAATGACTTGGTCGACGTGCTTGGCCTTGCTTATTGCTGAGATAACCTCCTCCACTTTCTCGAGTATTTCAGGCCCCGGCTCCTTCTTCCTGTCTGAAGCGTCCATGGCTCTTCAAGGGAGAGAAGTTGCAGCTTTCTCCTGCTACGTTTTCCTCGGAGCAGGCACAACAGTACCGTAACGTTGCCGGGGTTGAGCTCCGACGAGGAATGACTCCTCTTGCGGTATGCAGTAAAGCGGCAAATTTTATGGACAGAAAAAGGTCAAGACGACGGGGGTCGTCCAGCGACAGGCTCCAGCTTATAGTTAATTCAATTTCGCTCCCTATAGTTTATTTTTTAATCACATACGTTTTGTCTTCACATCCAAAAATCAAATGTTCTAATGTTATGAAGCCTCATAATCACAGTTGGGAAAACAGTTTAAAATAACAAAAATTATGGGAGTGAATCGGAATTGCTTAAAAATGAAAAAATCTTTCAGCCACCAAACCCCATTCCTTTCACTATTTTGCTGGTGCTGGTTGCCCCCTCCCTGTCCTCTTCGTATCTTTCGTGGCAACTATGGCGATGGCCGTCAAGGGCGAGACCGTCAATCTCAATGCCGTACGTCCCTGGGGGATTGCAGTCGTGCGGTGGCTCTGGCAGAAACATGTCTAGGGCTCCACCGCTGCCGCCACTGAGAACATGTAATGTGCAAATTTCCCGGCAGTCCCAATTCTGATTTCGAAGACGGCACGGCACCCAGTCTCATACCGAATACGAGCCTACCAGCAAGGTTTAGGATTATCTCACTTTTATTTATTCATGGACTTCAGTTCTAGTGTCTGTATACCTCTGATTGCTAAATCTACTCACATTAATCACAGTCGCAATTGCTTGCACTTGCCCAAACACCCTGTTCCCTCTTTTTTTTTTTTTTTTGGTGTGGGGTGGGGGTACGGGTAGGAAAATGGGAAGAATGGGAATGTGATTCGAACGGACTTACCAGTCAGTTGACTTAACCATGCGGAAAAACCTCTCCTTAACTCACCGACAGGCTGCGGCTTCAATTAATTCACATTCTATACTAGTAAGTAGCAGTTCTACTATATAAACCTGGAACCGCATATTCCCTTCCTAACAGCATATCCAGCTGAGAACAACCCAATTCAGCTTCATGCAGTTCTATCTTCCTCCTCGCGGAACAATTAAGGGAAGCTGAAAAAATCAAAGTAATCTTTGTCGAACAAAGGCTACAAAAATAGCAGCTTCAATCAGAACTTAATGTATTTCAAATGCGATTCAAAATTTCCCTCAGAAAGAGCAGCCCTAGAACCCAAGAAGATCCCAACTTGATCAAGCATGGATAAGCAGCATCTCCTTTAGCTGTGGCTGATTCTAGTAGCTAGACAGCTGTAGGTTTACTGTTATACTCATCCTCATCTCTACTAAATCCTGTTCCACTCAATCCAATAATGAGAATGAACATACTTGCTCTAGCAAATCTAATCTGCAAATAAATACAGGGGCAAACGTTTGCTGTTGCATCTTGAAGACAATCGAAATTGTGAGACAGAAGGCAAAAAATGCAACAAGTAGTTTCATAGAGTGCGTAACAACTGCCCCCGTCACGTCCCATATCTAGATCATGTCATGAAGCTGAATCTCCCTTATCTTCAATTTTTACCCTTCTTCTTACCCCACTTTTTCTTTGAACTGATTTCAGTAACTTGTTCCTCTTCGGCCTTTTGCTCAGCTTCTAATACAGCCAGCTGCATGACGAAGTAAACAATGAGTAAATTATAAGGATGAGGATCGACCTGATACACACAGAGAATAATTAAATAACCTCATCAAGAATTGGTTTCAATTCCCGGTAGCGAACCACAGCAAGATCAAATCCATCCTTGCGGAGCTCCTGCAAAGCCAGGAGAACAATATGACCTGAACTCCGATAACCACAACCTACACAACTGAAATGCAACATTATTGAACGTGAAGATGAGGAAGCATACCTTCCCAGTATGTCGTGTGTGTTCATGGGCTGCCATTTGCCAGTACATATTAGTGCGTTTGTAGAAGTCTTTCAATGACTCCCCAGGCTGCAGACCAAAGAAAACAAACAATCAGTTTCCTAATATTAACATGAAACATCAAAAGACAAGAAAAGCCATCTCTTCTAAGAAATAACATTAAATGCTCTATGTAAAGAGTATACTCCAAGTATAATCATTAGCTGTGGAAGGATACCATGGGAGTCCTCTGAGAATCAGATAGGCCAAGATTGGCTCTGATCTGTTCAATCCTCAAACGCTTCTCCTTCCGTCTGAGAGTCTTTCCTTCACCCTTTATCACACCAACAGCATCTCCAATTTGCATTGAGGCAGCACCATTGCCCTACAGATGATGTGGTGTGATCTTGCTTTCAGATGATGTTATATGCTACGAATCAGTCTTCTACTTTTCATTTCATTTCATAAATATATATTTTCAAGAGAGGAAGATTGAGAAAAATGGTGATCGGGATTAGACGAAAATCATAAATGGTATCCAAGAAACAGATAACATATTAACTCTCGAGGTACCTCATTATCACAGTCATCATTGGTGCCATCACTCTCATCATCACTGTCCCCTTCCTCCTCACTTTCATCATCATCCTCATCGTCCTCATCGTCTTCTTCATCCTCAGAAGTTTCTATCCATTCTGGTTCAGATGCCTGAATTGTGGCAGTAAAAAACTGAATGATGTGAGAAGTGATCTTCAATGCAGTAAATTTTAGTGTAAACAAAAAGAATAACTTCAAAGCTTTTACTAGAAGTTAGCAACCTCTAAGGATCTTCACATATCATAGCCAACATCCATAAATGATAACACATCATTTCAAAATTAAATCAGCTGATACACTAGTCCTCTTTAAGAGTTATGGCATATCCTTCAAACAATCTTCCTAACTACTCAAAATGGCATGGTTTGCAACTTCTCAAACATACAAGGCCAATCATTGAATGAGAATATATGAGGAACTTGGCACACATTTTAGGAGGATTTAGAATTTTTGCTTTGAAGCCCCGGTCACTTCTGTAACCTTCTACCAGTTAAAAAAGGTACAGATAACTCATCAACTAGCCATAGGGAGGTGCACCATATGAACTTTTATTTTATCAGTGGTTGGATACGAAAGGAACAGCAACTCAATAGCTGCAGGTAAAGAATCATAAAGGATTGACACCCAACTCTGGACCACAGTTTCTGTTCATGCAAGTCAATTTTGTCAGGGTCTATCTGAAATCAATAGATTTTATGTTACAAAAAACAACATCTATAGCAGATTATGGTGACAAATTAGGTTTAAATTTGACCCTTTTCTGGGCCAGCAAATTTGATCAGTCTGTCAAATGTCTTGATAGTACAATTAATTAGAATATTTCTGGAAAAAGAACAAACCGGTATGATGCACTTCCATTCATCGAGTTTGCTGATATTGAGAGAGTACAAGTCATCAAGAGTAATTTCTCTATCTTTCACTTCCATCATGCCCCCGTAGACATATAAAGTATCCTTCCCAACAACCATGCAGCAATTTATCCGTCCACAAGGTTTTACTATCTGCATAACTCAAAGGCCAATATAGACTATTAGGTTTTTGGATAAAATAACATAGATTAACAACAACAAAAAAAAAACAACATAAAGAGTGTCATATCCTCAGAAAGACTCCATTTTCATGTATAGCTTCTAAGGGAGCACAAACCTCTGGCAAAGAAGAATCTTGAACCGCTTTCTTGCTGATCAATGGTGGGTTTCCAGAAGAACTGGCAGCACTCCCACAATCATCAAAAGCCATACTAGTTGACATTTGCTGAGACAACTCATCTATATAACTTTCCATGTCCATCATTTCATCAAGACTATCTAAGTTTTCATCTTTTTCCCTCACTGTAATCTCTGATTCAGATTGATTAGTTTTGTCATCGAGAGCTTCATCATTGGTTTTTTTCCCAGAACTCCTCTTCAACTGCAGAAAACAGCTTTAATGCATCATTGAATCATCCTGTTAAATGGGGTCCAAATTGCATCATCTGTACTTTCTCAATAGCTCATGTGTAACCTGAAAAATCACTTGAGATCTAAACCATGTAAGCAAACACATCTATGTACCTTATCTTTTGTAGACTTTTCCTTTCGTAGCTCCAATGGATACCTAGACAAAGCACAAATAACTTCTTATTCTAACTTCAGGTGGATTTTCAAGAATCAGTCATGGTATATTCCCACCAGGAAAAGAGTTGGATTTAAGGGCAAAAGATTCAAATTGTATAAATGTAAACCTGATATTCCCATTGGTAAAAAGTAATTGAAACAGGGATTACCATCGATGGTTGTCTAATTGGAAGCCATATAACTCATTCAAGAATAAGCTCACCAACATATCACCTGCCAGGTGGGAAAAAAGAATCAATAAGGAAATTCATGAACATCATAAAACATGACTGACTACAAGTCAGAAGAATTTTGGCTAAGCACAAAATAAGACATTGATGCAACTACTGAGAATGAGTTTCTAAATATCATCATGCATTAGGGAAAAAAATCAACATATCTTACAAACCCCACCCCATGCCCATTGAAATTCCTGACTGGATATATCTTTTAATTTGATGTAGCACATGATGGAGCAGGGAATGCATTTGACAACACTTAATGGAAACTAATTGTGAAAGAAGCTATACAAGGATCTATTTTAGCAATACTATGATCTCTTACCAATGAGAAGAATCCTGCCATAAGCACAAAATAAGAAACTCATGCATCTAAGATGGGAAGTTTAGAGGTACTATCATACATTTAAAAAAAAATGAGACTAGCTTTACTACCAAAGCCCATCCCTAGAAATTCTTGACTGGTCAAATCTTTGAATTTGATGTAGTAAACAGAGTAGGAAATTCAGTTGACACTACCGACCAGAAATTAACTGGATCTAATTTAGCATTTAGGATCCACCAATTCAAAGAATGGCATCCATTTGGCGCCCATTTCAATTGAGACCACTTGTTTCCCACCAAAAGCCAACAGCAAGGCAACACAAACAAATAGTAAATTACCATAATTCTTTATTGTCAACAATTTCTAGTTAAAATGGAACCCAAACTAAATAAAGACAGTTCATTGCCCATTGCTTGGGTATGTTATAGAGATATTGCTTACAGCTAAGTGAATAGGTAGTTGAGTTTCGAACTCTATCTTTGCCTCATGTGCCTACTTGCCATAGTTCGGTACTAATTAGTTCCCAGAAATGAACATTTACTAATAAAAACAAGTCAATAGACAAGCAAAATAGGCTGACCTTCAACTTCCAAGTCAACTACCCCACCATACAGCATGGCCCTCTTCTTGTGAACACACATAGAAAACCCTGCCCGTGGGCCAGGAGGCATTCCACTTTTCTTTACCTATTCAGAGAAATCATTTATTGTCATAAAGAACCACACTCATTTAAAAGGAAGTGAAGCTTGACTTATAAAGTACCTCATGCACTGGATGGAAGATTTTACTAGACAAACCATGCCCTTCTGCCTGAAGGCCCTCAGATTTGACCTTCAGATAAATGGGGGTTTTCTTTCTTCAATGAAATTAGAATAGAGCATACAGGATATACAAACCTTGTTCCAATCCCAGGTCCGTGGATCCAGAGACCACATATCTGAATGAACAATCCCTTTCTCAGAGCTGCTTTTGTCAGAAGTAACCTCTTTGGAATACCCCCCATAAAGAAAAATCTGCAAAATAATATGCCCTTCATTTAACACAAGAAGTATACCTCATCTTTATTCCTCATTTCAAAGACAGCACTCTACCCAAGGAGTGAAAATCTTATAATGTTAGATAAGACTGATCAAAACCCCAAAAAATAAAAAATAATAAAAATAAGAATCCAGGAGAAATCATCTTAATACTAGCTCTCCCATTTTCTTTGTATAACCAAATACAAGTCCAAGTCCAAGTCCAAGTCTAGTGCCACAGAGGTTTACCCAACTGCA
>CXYZ01011872.1:951857-963998 GCA_900006705.1 Sonneratia caseolaris | reverse complement strand
GGGGAGGGGGGTTGGGGTGGGGGTGGTGTTGGGGTGGAGTTACCCATTCACCTCGGCTTTAACCCCATTCTCCTGTAAATTGTTCTCCCAAAGAAAGTTAAAATATGCCAAGTTTTTTATTGAATCATCTAGTTCAAAAAAGAAACTCCTGATTCACTGTGTCCCATCTCTCCTCTTTCCAGTCAAGACCACTTCCCAACTTTCATCGTCAATTGTCATTATACCATTGCTCCTTAGTGAAACAAATTGATTCTTCTATGACTCCCAAACGTCTTAATTAAAGGGGCACTACTGCAACCAAATATAAACACAAATTCTGAGAATCAGATAACTCCCAGTCTCACATTACCATAACCAGATACAGCACAATCATCTGATAAATGATGTTTCTATGAACTGATCATCATACTCTAATCCAAATATACAGCCATATAAAAAACAGGCTAAAGTCACGAGTCAATCATTATATCTGCTCCATTTAAAGAATAGAAGTAATAAATACACACCATCCATGAAGACCATACCTCATCCTGGTAGACAAAAAATTGAAATCCACTCCGAGCACTTGGCCACATCACTCCTGGCCCGGGCTTTATTTCTTGCCACTAAGAATAACAGGTAAGCGAGCCTCCAATCAGAGGAAACAAAGCCTGAGATAGTATGATGCATTTGTCTGCTAGATAAATATGCCAAAGGAACTCACCTTGTACTGGTCCAGATCAAAAACATACAAGTCATTGTAATACCTGCAAACCAGAATTAAATAAATTATTAGCATTCTAGTTGACAGCTAACACCTAGGAAATCAAAAGTCAACAGACTATCCTCTTTTTCTCTGTATATGTTTTCATGTTTACTGGAGCCACTGCACATGATTATTCTCCAAAGACAGATAAGAAACATCCATGGACAGACCCTAGATAAAATAACAATCACCATGAAGCAATATTTGCACTTATTTTAAGAACAATCAACAACCTTACTTCTCTGAGTGTGTCGTAGAAGCCGCCAAAAACAATAATCTTGTGCTTGTATAAAACCTGTCATAAGGAAAAAATGAAAGGAAAGAAAGTATTGGTAAGATGAAAATAGAACAATTTCATAGAAAAGTGAAGCAGAGCACCATAATGAACTTGTTTTAAACATCATAAGAGATTCACAATTGTAGTTCCAAAAAAGAAAAAAGGCTAAAAAGAAACTGAATATACCATTCTATGCCCTGAACGTGGGCTAGGACAACCTTTCAGATTTAGTTGCTCCCATTGATTAGTTTTCAGGTCTAACATCCAGAAGTCCTAGACAGTAAATTAGAGAAGCAATGATGGCATCACTAACATGAACATAATCCATTATCTCCATACCAAGTTAATATGATAGATATGCAACATTTGAAGAAAGAATTCCCAAGATAGACCTTGTAATGATGGAAACGTTCCTGATTTGGGGATGTGAATTCACCACCTGATAACAGAGTAGTGCATTTATTTATAGAATGGAGTGAAGCACGTGCTTGCAGCAATAGGAATAGAAGAGACGCTGAGGAATGATTTGCAAAGTTTACCAAATATATACAGATAATTCTTCCATGCAACAGCCTGGTGAGCGCTCCGAGGAGGTGGACTATTGGGGCTTGAGATAAGCTTCCACTCCTGCTTCTCCACATCATACCTATAAAGATCACCATAAACAAATGTCTGCGCAATTGAAAGTCAGTGTTGTCAGAAGTGGCAGTATCCAATCAAGTAATAACCTGGTGAGATGCCCCAAACAGCTCACCTTTTTGCCATTGTAGAACTCCCCACCATAGAGAATCAATTCAGTCTCTTTCAGAGGATTGATGTTTAACTGCAACCATCATTTCCAAATGAGACTTTTAAGACAGGTGATAGGGTCCTGAAATATAACAATAACATAATCCGGAACGTCCAGAAGAACTAACGGTGCAATTGGATCGCGGAGAAGGTGCTGGGACATTTTCCTCGACATGAACTTCCTTCTTCTTTGCTTCTTCTTTCTGTATACTTAACTGTTTCAACAAAAAATTGATATCAGATTCAAACAACCAAAGCATTAAAATATCAACGAATCTTCCTCCTACTTCTTTATCCTAGTTAAGTACCCAAAGCCAATTAAACTTACAGTCCAGGAGTAATATTCGTAGGACATGGTTATGGGAACTAGAAATCGGATGGAGATCCTAAGAGGAAAGGCGCGTACTTATCCATTGCCAAAGTTAAACATCTGATCCTACTTTCCTACGCTATATTTATCAGGGGTGGGGTTGTGGAAAAAAAAATCTCAATCTCTTCCTTTGCTTACAGACAAAGCCGAGTTATAGAGACAAGGGGCACTTTTATTAGCTCCCACACTTTGAGAGACGACTAGGTAAGTTTTGAGCATGTCCATGGAAAAAGGTGAGCATGATTGAGTAGCGGAGGGGAGGGGAACGAATAGGGAAAAAGGTAGTAAGAGTAACCAGAATGGCGTCGATGTCATCTTCGGGGGAGAGCTTCTTGCCGTCTCTCCGAGCTCTCTTCTCCTCAGCTTTGGCAGTCTTCCTCTCCGTCTTCTCCTTTCCTTTCCCGGGCTTCTTCGTCTTCTTCCCCATTCTCTGGCTGGCTGGCTGGCTCGCTCTCTCTCTCTCTCTCGCTCCAGTTCTGGGTCTCAGTAAACCTGATGAACGGGGGGTGTTCTTTTGACGACCGAGGATTGATGGATGCAATGCAGCGGGAGAGACGCCGTCGTTTTACAAACTTGGTGATCGAAGATGGGCTTTTCAGCTCTTGGTGAGAGATTTCAAGTATGGGCCGAGAAGAAATCAAGAAAGATTATTTTTTTTTCGAGATTATTATACCAAATAATATTAGAGCAAGGGAAGGGACAGGACATGGGTTGTTGTTGTAACTTGTAAGGTTATTATAGCAGCAGGTAGATAGGTACGTACGTACGTACGTACATGAGATGAAAGTGTTAGTTTTTTTTTTTTATATATATATATATTTAGTCTGGGCGGCGTGGCACGGGGCAGTAGTAGTAAGGTGGGAATTGATCGGAAGGATTAATGTGCCCTGCCCATACGGAATCCGAATCCAAAGATGTTTTAACAGGCAATAATTATGCTCCATCTGCATATCATGATCCATGCATATGATGCACTAGAACGAACCAGATCGGGTTTTCTTTTTCTTTTTTTTTTAGCTGCATTAATATTGATCACAGTTTCCCCTTTCCCGCAACAGCACGTGAGCAGAGCTACCCTTGTCAAGTGTGACATGATATCATCATATGATATATATTATTAGGCGATGACCTAGTCTGTTGTTAGACAAGATCATTCATATTGCCAAATTTCCTTTATTATTTTTAAGAACATAATAACCTCTCCATCTCCATCTTACAAGGCGACCAAAAGGAAGAAAAAAGAGGAAGAAGAGGCAATCGGTAAATATTACTTATTCAGATTTAAAAAAAACAAAAACAAAAAAAAAACAAGCAAGTAAAAAGTGCAAATAGAGAGAAGATAAGATGAAGATACAGCAGGTAGGCAGTCGTGAATTATTTATTCCAAGGCGGTGGGCTGGCTGGCTGGCTGGCTGGCTGGCTGGCTGTCTCTGTGTTTTTCTCTCTCAGTACTCATGAGCGAGCAAGCAAGGAGCTGAAGGGCGGGTAGGAGAAGTTGCCCCTCAAGAACATGTCCGCGACCACCCCATACATAGATTCCGTCAGATGGACTCCGTCCCAGTTGATGTACTGAGATGGCCTCTGGCACACCTGAGCCGATGGGGTTCCACAGGTCGCAAAAGGGCTGAAGTTGTAGGGTGAGTCGCTAGACCCGCAGCAAGCCTTGAACCGCTCGGTGAAGCCATACCTGCAGTGAACTAAAAAGTATTCTTTAACGAAACGAATGAACTGGTTTTGACTTAGTCATCCAGCCTATTTAATTAATGCGAATGAGTTGTTGAGTTGGTTAGTATGGACTTCGTTGGGGTCGTCGCAAAAGAGATGCCATCTATCTATCTATATATATATTATAGACCTCGAGGGAGCTTTCATGGCGGCACGATAGGCGTTCCAGTAGTCCGCATAGACGATGACGGCGTCTGGGTACTTTCTGCGGAGGTCAGTGAGAGTCAGCTGAAGGATGGCGTTGTGGGCTCCAGTCTGGTCGTTCGCGCTCTTCACGCACCCCAGATCATCCCTGTCATTCTCTGGAGCCAGAAACATGGCCAGTGGAAGGCATCCCGATACTGGTAACCCTTGGACCACCATGTACCTCGCTCCCTTCTTCAGCAGTGACTGCATCAATAGGCTTGAAAAATTTTTTAAAAATAAAATAAAATTCATGGTATAGATAGATAGATAGATAGGTAATAGTCCATAAAATAAAAATCCATCTATGATTGGATTTTATGTCGGTTGATTAAGTTTTGTTCTCATATGAGCATTCAAACGCCTGAGAATATATATAAAATGATCTGATGCAGAAAGAGCTGAAATTGTTGTTGACAAGTTAAGTTTATATGCATATATATTATTTATTTTATAAAAACAAAGAAAGAAAGAAAGAAAGAAATTGTTTCTAATGTAAACTGACGTCTAGGAAAGCAGTGACGGTTGCAATGGCCAGCTTCTGGACGGTATCCCCCGGCACGGAGGACCCGATGGTGTAGGCGTAGTCATTAACCCCGATCTCCCCAACCCAAACGAGAGCGTCCTTGAAAGCCGCCGGACAAGGCCGTCCATACGCTGCTCCCCTGCATCCCTGGCGCCCCTCCAGGTAGCGATTGAACCAGACCAGCTGTGTCAGGATCGACTGTGGAGTGATGTCCAGGGTGAGGTTGTTCTTCACGAAGAAGTCGTGGTTGATCGCTGTTGAACCAGCGACGGCGAAGTTGACGCCGGAGGTGGCGCTGCCGCCTTTCGAGACGCTGCGGTAGGGAGGGAGGTAAGGGAGGGAGAGAGACTCGGCCACGAAGTCAATGACGAGGCGGCCGTCGGAGTAGCGGTCGGTGGGGTGGTGGAAGAAGGTCATGCCATAGGGAGGGTTGGAGACGTGGCCGTATCCGCTGGGCCCGTTGGCATTGCCGGTGTTGCCGGTGTCAGTGAAGGAGTCGCCGAAGGCGTAGATCTTCTGAAACGGTCGAGGGCTATGCTGTGACTGAGACGTAGGAGAAGGAGAGGCAGAGGCAGAGGCGAGGGGACCGGAGACAAGCAGGAGGATGAGGAGGAGGAGTGACATAGTTAAGGCCGTGATTGGGAGAGGTGTGGTAGGGGAAGGAGTAAGCTGAGGTGGCGCCATTGTTATCTCTCGGTGGTGAAAGCGAAGCAGCAAGCACTGCGTGATAAGATAGCTGGAAAGAAGAAGAAGAAGAAGAAGAAGAAGAATAAAAAAGGGGCCGTCTGTTCGGTTGATAAAGTAATATTGGAGTGCGGGTAGTGGAGTGGAGTGTGAGTTTTCAACTTCACTGATTAACTTGAGAGGAAGAGATTTAATCCGACAAGAATACCACTTTTAAAGAGGGAGTTGCAAATATAGTTAAAAAGAGAAGTATCCAATTCACACAAAGAAATTTCTCCGATGACACACGCCTTCATCAGATCCGATGATATTAGACGTAAGATTCATTTTCCATCTCCAACTGCATCCACCAGCACAATCTCAAGATGCAAACACTCTAACGTACAGTATAGGAAATCTAAATTTCCAAATGGCATTGCTTTATTACTTAGTAATAGTAGAAGGAGTAGCTTTATTACTTAGTAGTAGTAGGAGGAGGAGGAGGAGGGGGAGAATCGAAGTAAAAAAAAAACCATTAATGTATAGTTAAGCGTCCAACAGGCCCAAAGAGGAGCGTGTAGGCGGGCAGATCGCCATAAATGTAGATGAGGTGCTATATGTGTAAGTCTCAGAGAGAGAGAGAGAGAGAGAGAGATCAATGAATGAATGAATGAGATGACTGGCATCAATGAATGCATGGCACAAGAGGCAGGTGTGTATGAAATTAATTAGTTAAGGAGGTGCCTTTCAATTAGACAGATATGCTAAGTAGTAGTGGCCATTCATCCTGTATAGTCCAGTCCGTCGGTGGTGCCTCCGTTGCACCCTACACGTGGCAGCCAATGTGTCGCTGCCATTTTATAACTCCTGAAAAGTGGGTGGGCTACACCTTCGCTGGGTTTGTCAGTCAGACACACACACAGCGTTAAGCGGCCAGCAGCGTTGCTGCTCACCCGCCCACCACCCACCCGTGAATTAAATGACAGCCGCTGCCGACTTTTCCACGTTGACCCGCCCACTTTCCTTCCCTCCTCATTAACCACAACTTATATATATATATATATATATATATATGTATCATCTACAAATCTCAGGGGAGAAGGAAAAAAAGAAAAAAAAAACATAAAAACAAAAAGAACATGAAAACACAAAACTCTGAATAACATAATTTTGATGCCACAAGTTAGGCGCACAAGTTTTCTTGGTAATTTACAAAGATCAATACAACAGATACACATCAAGCTCCTTCTTCCTCATCTAGCCATTTTATATTACACTGGCTTTCCATTCGATTCCATCTATCGGCACAGCCACAGTAAAGCAAGCACGATCATAAGCAGCTCGGAAACATTGCAGTATGGGGAACCAGACAAAAATGGGAATCCCTCAGACATCGACATTGGCTTTGTTTCCAGCAAGGATGAGGGAGATCTCCAGACCACGACTAAACGCTTGGTTAAAGAGCAGACGGGACTGGAAGGTGGAAACGAATGGGAACCATGAGAGGATTGCGACAGGAATAAAGATCAGTGCACCCATCCCAGCATCGTACATCCTCGCAAACTCCCTCACCGAGTCCCATAACCCGAGACTCCTCACCAGCTTCTTCCATGTCACCGCCAACTGTTCAAGTTCAAAGGGAAATAAGTGTCTCTGGGAAAAAATCAAGACTTGCATCTACAGACATACGGACACGTCCAATAGTGGGAATAAAGATTCCACTTACAGATAGGATACCCCAGCCAGTGGCAATGAAAGCAAGCATGCTCGCAAACAGGTCTGCCACCGTCAAAGAGGTGAAGATAACAAGGAGACAAATTGCCGCAATGAGCCCCAGCGACGTGACCCCTTGAATGAATCGGACAAATAAGAGCTGAAACTCAGAAGACCTTTTGGGACTGAAAGTGTAGACCTGCAAGATGACAGCAAACGCTCGAGATAATTGTTTGTTTCTGGAAGAAGCTACTAGAGCTGAAGCCAACCTCAGCCAAGGAAAAGTAGCAAGCCCGTGATGTGTAGACACAAACCTTGAATATCATGGCGATCACAACCAATACGACCCACGAGAATCCAAAAAGCTGTAATACATTTGAATTAAAATCTGTATTATATGCCTTCCATTTTTTGGTATATCAAAAACATGCACAAGAAAGGATGTAATTCCTGTGACCCAAAGATTATCATACCTAAAAAATTACTTGACTTAAAAAGAAACAACCTACCTACACAGATACAAGAGATGCTAAAGGTGTCATCAAGTTCAGATTCATGGGATTAAAGGACAAGATGTGTTACCGCAAGAGAAGTATTATTCCCAGTGAGGTGCAGCTTGTATACGATGCCGTACTGGAATATGAAGAACCTACTGCTCAATAAAGTTTCCAGTATACGGCCCCTCAAAGTGTGAATATGCATCTGCGGAGCAGGACAAGTCATAAAAATTTCCAGGGATGAATTATAGTTCATAAACACAGCAAAAAATGATTGGAGAAGTCATAAAAAATCAATGAGATTTTTCCTAACCCAATCATCAGTTCATTCAGACAATTAAATCAGACCTGCTCTTCATCCCACCACGATTCCCAGCTGTTGTCTCCTTTCACTCCAACTCCACCTTTATACAGAAGCCAACCAGTCCAATCATCAAAATCCTCTACAGTCCTGTTGATAGGGATTGTTACACAAACAGATGTATTTCTATTCATTAGCATCCTAAGAATCAGAGAAAAAAAAGCTACACAAAGAATTTTTTTTAAAAAAAGAACGGAATATTATTAAGGATATTGATTGAAAAACTGTGAAAAAAAAAACCCCCCAGTACGTACTTTTGCCATTCAAAACCTGATGGATTAAAGATATATGGCGCAAAAAGCCATGAAATGACGAGGAACCAGCTGCTGAGAGTTATCAAGACAAATGCAAGAGTGCCTCCTTCAGTGTAACCATATGCAATGTAAACAATGAGAAGTAATGCCACCTCAAACCTGAAATGTTATCATAAGGGAAAAACAAAAAAAAAATGTTGTGAGGGGCATATTTAGCAGTACTTTTCCTTCTCAATGGCATCCCAAGAAGCCAGAGCATCCTCGATACTTACGCTTTGATAAAATGACTTCTTGAGTAGAGTCTATAATTTTCAGCAAACTTAATGTGACGGACAACAAACCCCCTCCCAGTTGCTCGGTACTGTTGATAGAATAACCAAATAAAATTTTCAGTTAGTTCCAAGCAGATAGGAAAAGTTGTACGGTAGAGGAAGTAACCTACTTTTGCACCTCCATGAAGAATAGTCCGCCCAAAGTAATGAGTTCTGGTGCCTAATGAGAACGTAAAGAAGACAGAGCACAACTGAAGTTGCATTGTTATAAAACTGAAAACAGCCTGCAATATTTAACCAATACCAGACAGAAGTGAGATAAATGTCGGAAATCAATGAGAGCTTCGCTTCTATCACCATTTCAAACAAGAGAATAAGTTGAGCAACTAGATAATTTAACAAATCATGCCATATCCAACTTTACTTCAAGTAATACAACTAGCAACCAAGGAATCACTTAGATATGATGTGAAATGGATATTGTTCTATTGTTGATCAAAGATTTATCTATGAAAATTATAATACTATTAATCATCAAATTAAATAAGCATTTACCATCGAAACAAGGAAACTCAAAAAATGCAGATAAAACAGCAGAATAAGTTGTGTAACTAGATTATTCAATGGATTATGCTATATTCAATTTTCTAATACTACAATATTGAGCTGGGGGAAAAAAACTATTTTGCACAGTGCATGAAAGAATATATGGAGATGCAACAAGGACTAAACACCAGAGGGACAGAATCAACAACATTCAACTAGACAAAGGAATATATAGTACTGACATTCAGTAATCCCCTCTCAAGTATAAAGCCCATAATCATGGGAACTGCAGTGAAAACCCCAATCTGAACCAAGAATTGTGCATTTAGAGCAGCATCCAATGCTGTATTTCCTAATATTTTTGCTTCAAGTGAAATCCCTCGATCAAGTCCAGAGAATGCCTGGAATAGAAAACAGATAAATTTGTAATGCTCATAATTGTACTATTGAACATATGAAGAAAGCTTTAGCTAAATTCCAAAAGAACTGGTTAAAATCCAGTAGCTCTTCTATCACATGATAATAGTTCAAGCAAGCACTTGAGGTATTTGAGAGCCATCCTCACAATCTGTCCTTTTCTTGTTAAAGGTAAAAAGATTTGTCCACTAAACTAATTTGGCATGTTCTGATGGTTGATTTTATCTGTAAAAACATGTGGGAGCTGTACGAAACTGTACATCTAAAAAACACTGAGGTGCAACAGAACCCTTTGGAATTAAATTCACCACAAGCAACTCCACAAAGAACAGCAAAAAACCTAAAAGCATTAGAATCCAAATAAAAAATGCATGCAATACATAATGTATCCAGCACAGCATGCCAACCAAAATAGAAGACTGGAGATCAACCACATTACCAGATATACCCTCCCATAAAGGAAGACGTACACAGTAAGCACTGTCATCTGTAATAAAGAGAGAAAATATTATTCCAATTCAAGGTCATAGAAATTCCAACCCTGCTCAACATGGTCAAGAAGAGAGCAAACATACCATTGTGCAAAAGTAAAAACCAACAGTGGTGGTGAAGAAAGAGAGCATCCGGAAAAAGTCAAATAGTTGTCCAAGCCTGTAGACATCTCTGCTGAGTACTTGTTCTCCATTACCACCAGCTACTTTTCCTTCAAATAGCGCAATCTGGTTTAAACCAACATCCCTTCCCTTTCCTACCTGCATACAAAAATTGATCATACTAGAATTTTCATTTTCATTTATTTTTTTCAGTGAATTTGTCACTTGAACTTCAAAAAAGAAACTTGTTAGATAAAGTATATTTCTATCTGGAACCTGAATGTACTCATGATGTGTGATATTTCCCTGCCTCAGCGTGGAATTGAACCCTGCAGGATTCATCATATTAGGATGAAATGAGCATGAGAATGGGCAAGCAAATTTACAGTGATAGCAAAAGAAAGAAACTTGCCTGTTCCTTGTACAATTTATTCACAAATATACCCTAATGCAGTAAAGTCATAGGAAGTTCATGAATATGGGCTTCTAATACAATCTGAGTCTCTATTTTGAGAGTTGTATCATCTTTAATTTATTCAAAGTATGGAAATATATTTACTGACCATATGCATCCAAGCAGCTCAATGAATTTTCTATTTACAAATTGAAAGATCAAAAAATAAGAAAGGTATATGCAGGATCAATATTATGAACGATTATGAATCAAACATAAGACCAGATGCATGGAGCTGCTTCAATAGTTACATTCCTCCGCTTGCTATATTTGAGACAATAGAAACAGATCAGCAGAGAGGGACCGACAGGAGGATACATCAAACAGAATAAGTTCTGACCAAATTGGCCATCAAAAGAAACCTCCATAATCTCCCAATCTTAAGCCACATATCTTCTAAAGTTAAGCTCAATTATTTTAAGTTTTAAAGAAGAAAATCTATCTTAGAAGATCTAGCTAAATGCAATACTTAAGTGTGACAAGACTGCATGAAATGCTAAAATTTATGTGTCACCTGCATATATATCTTCACTGATATTGATCACACGTGATGCCTTACTGATGCCACCTCGAGTTATGTGAAATACGCGATCAAATACATCTGGATGTCCATAGTGCATCCGCACCCTGCATAACAATGATATAAATTCAAAACCTTTGTGAAGAAAATGACTTCTCACGGATTCTTGGCTTCATAAATGCACCTAAAACAAGTACAAATCCTCAAAAATGCCATACAAACAAAGTATATTGAGTAGCTCACTCATGTAAGTTATTAGAAGTTCACAATTGAATCCCCCATGGACAGTCAAGTTCACAAGTGTGTGACAAGCTGCAAGTCACACATCTATTTTCCGAAAGGAAAAGGTTTATCTTCAAGAACTGAAAGAAAGACGAGAACTACATGCAAACCAAATACATGCATTTGGAGAACCACTTACTTTAGAGGATAAGCTAACACACGCTGGCCCAAGGTCACAAAACTGGCCTCCTGATTAGACATGAACCAGGCCAACGAGGAAACACTGCCAAGAAATTCCATAAATCAGAAATGTGGACATTTAATTAAATAAGATAGAGCAATTGTTATCACTATGATGGTAATATCAGACCTTCCAGTGAAAACATGTTCTCTCACGCCAAGGATAGTCGGATGTCGCAGTCCATGATTCCCATAAAATTCCTCAAGAAGATTTCTCATTTTCATTGCCTCTTCAAGGTAGTTGTCCTAAAAAATGAACACAAGAAAATCCATTCACAAGATATACATTAGCAACTGGTTAAAAATAAAATTCTTCAGTGAATGCACAGAAAAATGTAGAAAAATAGAAAGAAAAGATTACACAGCTCATTCAGAGCAAGGAAAGCAGGCAAAAATGTAGAATTCACCTGATTCATGTCAATAGTCTGGATTGCATCCCCACGAGTAAATACTATGGCATGGTTTTGGTTTTCAGGCTTTCCTTCTCCAAGCTTGGGATCTCCAGGAAGTTTGATTGAATATACTTCCTAAGGAACACAAGCAGCGCACAAACCAACTATTACAGTAAGCCAATGCCATGAAACTCCAGAATCTTTTGTGAGCTATTTTCACACATCAAAGATGGTTCATTGGAAATGAAAGATGCCAGAATTTTTTCAATCAAAAAGAAGAGAACAGCTCCTCCCAAATAAAGTCCTAAATAAACAATAATGTGCCTCTTATTTTATGTCTTGAACATAACACCACCGCCACTCATCCCCCACCACCCCCCCC
>CXYZ01011872.1:928626-942982 GCA_900006705.1 Sonneratia caseolaris | reverse complement strand
TAATAAATTTGAGAACTGATTTTTATGAATTTTTAATTTTATTTTAAAAAATAAAATATAATGGTAAAATCAGTAAAGCATACAAAGAATGGTCGTTCCTTAATTCAACCAATGGAATGAAATGAGAGGAATGAGGGGAATCATAATGGAATTGAGGGTAAAAGACCATTCCGATTCTGATTCCATTCTGGCATCCCAAATAAGGCCTGAGCTCCTGATCAACTGGTCTTGTTATAACCAATTTACTCCTACTAACGTAGGTATACCGCCCGCAATCTATGAATCAAGTTGCAATGGAAAGGCAAATGATCAACTGACTCTTCCCCTTTTCTGCATATTAATCATCAGTTAATCATAATTTTCCCTCGCTGCCTCAAGTTGCCAACAATCAGGACTCAACCTAAATATGGACAATGTTTCAGGGAATTAAATCCCCTTCAAGGCCTGACATTCTTCTCAAGCATAAAAATGTATAGAAGAATCATGTAGATCAATCTCCACTTCTGTGAAAAACAATACCAAGCCAAGTTCTAAATCCTTGATCAATGGTGTCTACTCTCACCCAAGCCCACTGAGAGACAAGCAGAAGCTTCAGCTTACAGACTTAGCAAAAAGAAAGCTTTAGGGAGGAATTGCTCAGACTTACAGATAAAGATATATCACAACTGCAGAACTCAATCCAGACCAGAAAAACCTAATGACCAGCCTTGAGATAGCCATTCCCCTGGCAGCAGTGTATGCCCCAAACATGAGCATGACATCTAAGCAACCTATTAGGAAAATAGTAGAAAGTAAACAAGCAAGAACAAGAGTTCTTCTCAAGGATTATGACTTCTATTTAAAGAAACTTAATGAATGAATAGCTTACTTTCTATGAAGTTCATAATAGTGAATGTTGGCCCAATGCTAAGAACAATCTTCAAAGTGTCTAAATTAATATGTCCATGACGAAAGGCAATGATTGCAAGCACCTGCAGAAAAAATGACAAGAAAAGAAGTTTACCCAGTGGAGAAAATAGTTGATCTTATTCTAAAAAACTATTCTCTTCACTAGCACTACCTGAAACATTATAGCTAAAAAAACCCAAATACGATGAAAACTCCGGTATAAATGTAGGAATGTGCGATGCTCGACGAAAGTGCTTTTCCCAGTCTGCCAAAACAAATGCTACACCAATCAGAATGTATAGAAACATAATAAATGAACATGCTAATCATGCAAGAAACAAGTTCAGAGAAAAAAAATTAAGAGTCATCAAAGAGATTGTCAGCATTAGATCATTTATTGATTGAATCATTTTACAGAGGCTACTATGACAATTTCAAAAGGCTACCCCCCATGAAATATACACTTCTTTTATTGTTAATCATTTAGAAATCCCCTTAAGCATGGGCCAAATCCTGTTCAAGATCCAAGTCACAATTGATTCCACGAGAAGTAATGCAGGGGTATGATAACTCTAATTGTCTCCGGCACCCCGCATACATTTAATCAGTACCACCACAGCTACTCTAAAAGGTTAACATGATTAGATGGAAGCAACCTTATATATATATATATATATATATATATATATATTTGAGTAGTCAAGAAATTAACTTCATTAATATCGCATCTAGAAAATGCATAAAATCATATACAAAAATTTTAGCTAAACAAACGTAAGCCTACCCATAGCATTACTAATGAGTAGCTAATGTTGAGAACCCCTATACATTTGATTATACCAAAAATGTATATCCCATATCCACCTCTCCATAAACTAAAACAAACTTGTTTCTAAACCCTCAAATGCCCTCCTGTTCCTCTCCTTCCACACATGCCAGAAGATGGAGAGTGGTTTTTAAAATTACAGCTTCACAGTTTATCCAGCTCATAACACAGCAATAATGTTTCCTCAAGGTACACAAATATGTATGAATATATATATAATTTTTTGAGTAGTCACGAATATGAATGAATATAGAGGTGGGTCAATATTATATCAAGCAATACCACAAGATTAGAGATGAAAACATATCACCCAGAAAAATAACTGGATGATAAAAATGAGGACTATTCATTTCTTCTTCGCATCTCCTTTGTAAACTTTTGTTTTCTTCCCCTTATGGATTTCCCAGATTAGCTACCAAAAAAATGACTCAAAAAATTAGAGTAGTTTGGCTAATGATGCCCATAACTATATCAAACATCAAATGGCCTCAAAAGAAGCATAAAGCTATGTCTATAGATGTAGTTCTATGAGAGAAAAGACTGACCCTTTTTCGCAGTTTAGGCTCCAACAAGAATGACGAATCCTTCCTCATTGGCCAGCCTAGCTCAAAACAAGCAGGTGACCTGACATATATATGCAAAAAATTAATATCTGACACCACTACGAAAAGAAAAAGGCATAATCAACTCAATGAAGACTTACCAAAAGTATTCATTGAAATCATCATAATTCCTCCATTCAGAATGTGCAGCTCTTCCATTGTCATTTCTAGCAGCTTCCTGTGTTAAGGGAAAAAGAAACGTCAAAATTTTGGCAAAATAGTTGATGTTCATGAAGAACCAACATGGCTTTTCAAATGAGGCAGATAATCTTATCATTCCCAAAAATTTTCAAATGAGGCACCTTCCCAATTAGAATGCACCTTCAGTTACTGGCAAGAACTTTTTCAATCTTGTGTAGTTTCTAAAGAAAATCTTCAAAAACATATACAAAAGAAGCAAAAAGTTCATTCCAATTGAACAAAGAACTAAGAACTGTACATGCACAAGACAGAAAATCTTTAACTTGCAACAAAGTTAAATATTATATTAGGAAATTGTTATCATCAAGACAATTTATATGGAAAGGATTCACTAACCGCTGCCATTGTCTTATATATAGGGCATATTATTTGCTCAAGGAAGGACACGGATCCACTTTCAGTTCTACAACTTGAGGCGGCATTGGCTTCTCCATGATCCAGAATTGCATCCAATTCTTTTGCCATCTGCAAGAACAAAGAGAACTTAGGCATTACCATTAATGGGCCCAGGAAAAAACTTCCTTTTTACTGTAGAGTTAATTGTCTCTTCAGTCAAACAAGAGGGTGTCTTCTTATTCTTGGGTCAAAGAGGCATCAATCCAGCAACATAGATTGTATATTTTCACATTTGCTACATAAAAGTAATAGAACTGCTATTATCCATCATTTTTAATCATCAAAACTACCAATAACAGAACATAGAAATAGTTGTGACCAAGCAAAACTTCTTTGACCACTGCAAGGGGAAGAAAATTTGCACGCTACATTGATCATACTCAAATTAAACAAAAGTCCATAAATTAATAGGTCAATTACAAAAATTTTCAAGCATAATCAGGGACAAGAACACACAATGAATAGGATTCAAGAACTGACAGAGAACAAGCAAATAAGCAGTCACCAAATGGAGGGAAGTGGGGAAAGAGGCTATAGAATGTATATTACAGATAAAACAAGATAACATGACTTACATTGTGAAATATATAGCAAATGCACTCCGGAAGGAATCGCACATTGGCTGCTTCACCCCATATGAGATAGTACAGTGAAACAAAGAAAAGCTTTCTGTCCCTTGTGATTGCTTCCAAGCTGAAAGCAACATCACAGAATGTAATCTAGAAGGAATAGGACTAAATATCACAAGATAATGTACAAAATTTCTGCGCCAGAGGACCTGCTCCAAACACGACGAATCCGCAAGTATCTGCACCACTTGATGTAGTTGTCCAGCACCTTCAGGAACACATCATTGATTGCTTTTTCATCTATTTTCTGAACAAGTATCAAACAGAGTTAGAAACTGAAGACAATATAAAATCAAGTCTCTAAAGAGATTTCTTCAACGTGGTCATCTCCAAATTAAGCAGTAATAACTAGAAGTAATTGATGAGGTGGTAAGAACAATACAAGATATTGATTAGATTAGTTTCATAAGCACATATAATTGAAATGGAGTTGGATAGAAGGTTTTTTTTTTGGCTGATAATTAATAGAATTTACTGTTAATCAAAAGAGAGTTCAAAAGGACAAGGACTGGTTACACACAGTCCTGATAATGGCAGTTCATGTCAACCCATGCAAACCCAATATCTTCAAAAGGTTCAACATGTTCCTAATAGTACAGAGGTACTTTAAGGGAGACTGACAGCAATCATCTTTCAATCTCCTCAAATGCATTGTTTTAAACTGCACAGGAGAACTGAAAGCAGCCATCTTTCAAACTTCATGAACACATTGTTTTAAACTCCAGACTGCCTGTGCCAAGACCATGAGACTGCATGCACACAAAATGTGGAAGAGATTAAATGTCCTGAATACTCACAGGATTAGCTTCAACAGGTGTGCTAAGACGACTTTGCGCATTTGCTAGCTGAAGAACAACATTTTCACGCTGGTTTCTAACATTGCCATTCTGCATATCAGCATAATACTATATATCAACGCCTTAATCAAAAGGTGGAAACAACTGTCATTGGCCACAAAGAACAATTTAGAGAAAGAGCGGCACCAATGATCAGATAGCTTTAAAAAAAATGAAAAAAAGAGACACTATCAATGGAAAAGGGAGAAAAGCATGCTTGATAAAAGCAACAATCATATAATATATCCACCACCCACTTATACTCCGATAAGAGGATACACAAAGTAAAACATTTGCGTTTCCCTATGCCTTTAATTTCCACAAAATATATGACAGTATTTAACAGTTTGAACTGAGATGTAAAAAATAGCAATATAAAGGGTGAAATTTTTCATCCCCAGGGATTCTATATCAGGAAAGGACATAATCGATGAAAAAAATAAAACAAACTGAAAGTTTTCTTTTTTTAAACTGGAAAATGAACTGAAAGCATTGAACTAGATGGGATGGGGAAAGAGTTACAACCATAGAATCTTTTTTTTTTTTAGTGGTAAATAAAATAAAACTGTAAAATCATAAAAATTGGTGAAGTGTAGAAGCAAGAAAAATATGCATTCAGTACAGAGGATAGCAATTACACTGAAAACTAGAGGAAAGTCAGAAAATAGAACTATGAACAAACCTGAAAACCAAAGACATATTCCAGAAGATCAAACATGTCAAGATTTCGTTGTCCAGAGATCACAAAATCAGCAGGAAGATGGGGAAAGTGATCAGCATATTTAATGGCAGATATGGCACCTCTAACCTGGTCATGTATAGGAATCAAGGAAATATTATAACTGATCAAAGTAAACAAAGAAGTGCATGCCAAGAGTCAGTTACAAATTTCTCTGCTCTTTGAAGATCCTGAATATTCCTATTTGCAAATTTCTTTGAATATTCACATGTCCTGGGCAAATGCTCGGATCTGAGACAATGAGTCTCTAATAGCAATCTTAAATTATTGTACAAGCTAGCACTGAAAGGGGCTGGTCAGCACTTCTAGAATTGAAGAGAGGAGAATTCATTTTTTTTTCTTTTTACTTTCTTTTGAAAAAAATGTAATTTTACTAGTGTTCACAAAGATTGTGCAGAATAACATACATAAAAGTAAGGTTTGTGGTCAAATGGCATTTGAAGAAGTATCTTCACATAGGGAAATCTTAGAAAACAGGGTAATATTTAAGGTCAATCAATGATTCCTCCAAAAGAGAGGAAGAACCAGTTTGCCATCTGTCAATTGTTGTGAGACAGGCTGAACTGATTCAGCCAGTCCTCCAAGGACTTCTTGGCTTTCATTCTGTACCAGTGGCTTCAGCAGGAGTGTTGTTTTTTCCTTTGGTATGGAATTTCCAGCAATACATGAATAAGGAAACTTGTTCGATGTGTCACCTCTCTTGTTTGGCTTTTACTGATGGAATAAAGCTCCAGCATTTTGTTACGGGGAAATGCCAGTCATTAATCGATAAACAATTGGTCTAGAGTTTATTATATTTTATGCCAAGTATCATTTTTTTTCTGGGATGTCACTGCTCATCTGGGTTATAGATTTACTCTTATTAGGGTAACTAATTCCTCATCTCTCTGATTTTCTAAATCTTTGATTATCCACTTGTGAATTGTCCTGAGCCCCTTAGTGCTATAATTAACACTCTGTTGATTAGAAAAGAAAATAGTAAAAAGCAACATTGAACTTGCCTCTGGAAACATCCCAATTGCATTGGTATATGCAGGAGCTTCCAAAGGGACAATATTATAGGGAGTAAGCTCCCCCACATCCGACTTTTTGATTCGTCGCAACTGCAAAACAACATAAATTGAAATACAGTCAGCAATAATGCTTTTAGCATGATAGGAGTTACATGTTTTGAATCAAAACAGAAATCAAGATCTTCAGGGTCTAACAAATAAGTACATTCAGACCAAATTCAGGGTAAGTATCAGACATGAAACAAAACAAAGTAATAAGTAACGAGGTCACAAAAACTCCCAGAATAATGAATTTATAATTGACGAAAACAAGATCAATAATTATTAAAGATATTATCACTTTTATAATGCCTGTGTTAGGCAGGTGGATGGAGGAGCACTTATACCACATAAAGACCAAATAAGGAACAATTGACAATTTAATACAAAATCACCACTGGGGAGTGGAGAAACGTATTCTCTCTAGAATCAGAGAAAATACTTTAAATCAACATAGATATAACAACTATATTGCACCTCATCTTGTATAAGTCTGCCCACACCGCTAGGATCTGCATCTTTGGCAAGAACCTCCATAACTTCGACCAAAGCCCTCAGTGTTGAAAAAATCCTTTTCATATCTGAAAACAACCTGAAAGAATGCATGTCCGTTAATCAGCGCTGATCAGTCAGAATAAACAAGGGTCCATCAGCCAAAATCCTACGTTTCCTCCAGCAAAAATTCTGAGAAAGAAAGGCCTACTTGCAACATTCTTTCTCTAAAGTGAACATATTCGCTCATCAGCCTCAGGGGCGGTTTCTCATCAGCATAAAATTTCATACTGAAAGAAAATAAACTCAAGCAAAGCCATTTTTATCCAATCTTAGTAATTCCTTACCACGATGACAAACTGGCCAAGAAGAGAAATAAACATCATTTTGTTTCACTGATAATGGGATTAACAACTCCTCTAAGTAACTGTCTCTTTTGCCATTCAGGAGGAACTCCTCCAGGATAGATTAAAATCTACCAGTAGGTGGAGAACCACCATCATAGTGCACAAAATCCACGCCATAAAATTCAACAGTTAAAAAGTCCAGTACAACTTTCTATACAAGCAGAAAGTCAGACTAGACTCTTTGAATTCTGAAAACGATTTAAAGTGCTGCGGGACATGAGTGATTAGGTAATGTTTGTCAGACAAAATACCTCCATAAATAAAGCACAAGGCTGTGTGTAATAGCAATACATTAACCTTCAAGATGTATCAACATGTTTCTCGAAACTGAAAACAGTTTACCCCTTCCATCCAAAGCTCTTAAACCTTCACAATGAATGATAGAAGAAGGCAAAATGTAAAAAACATACCCTCCAAAATTGGTGCTAAAAGTCCCACTTTCCCGCAGT
Source organism: Sonneratia caseolaris (assembly GCA_900006705.1). Classification (NCBI taxonomy): domain Eukaryota; kingdom Viridiplantae; phylum Streptophyta; class Magnoliopsida; order Myrtales; family Lythraceae; genus Sonneratia; species Sonneratia caseolaris. Next base: position 935,465 of record CXYZ01011872.1, on the reverse strand, counting down.
CTTTGCTCTTCTCTTTGAAGATCATCCACCCTGTTATTTCTCTTGTACCGCTGGTAAAATTCCCACAAATGTTCTATATCTCGGTTACGATCAATCTGGGCCCCATCCTTCTTGGCAAGTTTTTGCTGCAACAGAAATGCAATCAATCAACTATCATGGGCAACAAGAAATAGCATATTCACACTCGACATTAGCTCTAGATCCAAGTATACTGATTATTCAGACATCAAAGTTGGGAATTTCCAGAAGCACAGAGTACAGAGTGGAGATTTACCTTTATTACAGACATCAAACCCGTCTTGAACTGGAGAACTCCTCGACCATCACTGTTGGGGTCAAGGTTCTGAGCTAATGAGTATGCTTGCTCACATACTTGAGAACAACAGACAAAAACAGCAGAAATAACAAATCAGGATGAAGAAATAAAAGTAGTTTACTAAGGAAAAGCACTTGGCGATAACCACATGGTGTGCAGTGATAGACTTTAGAAGCATCTCAGGCTTCTTGAGGGAATTCTCGCTACTAATCTATCATCTGAAGGTTCAGCAATCTTCTCAAGAAGCAGATGCGGATTTGAATGATTAGAGAAACTACGATCCACTACCACGGCTTCTTACAAGGTAATGTCAGTGCTACAACCGAAATTACTTCAGCACCAATCATTGGTTGCTTAATTCAATTTGCTTAAGCAGTAGCACCTAGTTGAGCATCATTAATCAACTCCAAAGCAAAGGGTGCTCATCAAGCTGTCCAGCCAACGATGAGAGAGGAAAGGAAAGAGGGCAAAGTTCAAGCCCACGGTGTAGAGGGTGACAGCAGGTGCTAAAGGTATTTTGGATATAGTCCCAGCCAAAAATCCAATTGATGTGACACAATGAGAAATCGCTGAGAAACATAAATCGCTCATCACACGGGCAAAACAAAAAAAAAAGGAGATAAAACACGAAAATAAAGGCTCACATATCCTGGCAACATTGGGGTCCTCTTCCTGAATCTCATCAGCAGCCTGCAAGATCCGATCGATGTTGGTGGTGCGAGTGAGGGAAGGGGGGACAGCTCCAGCAATACCGCTAGGGGTCCTTTCGTGACCTTGGCCAGCATTTCTGAGCTGCTCCCTCTTCAATGTCGCCCTGACGAGCCTCTCCCAATTCTCGTAAGCCCTAGCCATACCTGCAAAAACCGAATCGAGAACCTCTAGGACCCGAGGTTCGGAATGACCTGACCTCGCCGCCCAAGATCAACTCAAGTCGGCGACGGTGAGACTGACGGATCTGCTCGAACGGTAGAAGAAGAGGTGAAGCAACGTTCAAATGAGAAGAGATGCGAGGTTTGCGGAAAGCAAGACGAAGGGGGGTTTTTAGCAGTAGCCAGAGCAGAAGGGGATGATAACGACAATAAAGAAAAGAGATCCGAGGGAAAGGAGAGTGGAGAGCCGGATACCGGAGGAAGAAGAAAAGGCGGGGCGGGGGGGACGCGGAATGACTATTTTGCCCTTGGAGATATCTTGTACATAGACTAATAATACTGGTTCTTCCCTTCCCTGCCCTTCCCTTCCCTTCCCTTCCCTTCCGCTGGGATGTGGATTGGATGGGATGGTTGAGAGCGCGAGGGTCAAAACTGGGCTGGCATTAGGGAAGATCGGGCGGTGACGGAATCGGGTGATTTATTCGCGGCAGGAGCCTATGGTCTGATATTTTGTTATCTATCATCGCATGGAATGGAACGGAAACTTTTTAAATAATCGGCGGATGCGCGTGGCTGTACAGTACATGTGCAACTCTATGCGTGCAGACTTGAGAACGAAGACGACTTCGTAGAAAAGAAGGCAGCGTAAAAAATCCACTCATCGAAGGAATGACTCTTCTATGATCTGTCTTAATGGTCGACGCGTAGTTTTTTTTTTTTTATTCCCTTGTTCTTCTCTTTGCTTCTGAATATCCCCCACCACTAAAGATCCGCCCTCATGGTATTGAAGAAGTCCTGTTCACCATCAGCAAAATTCAAAGTCTTATTTATAATTGACATATGTGTCTGCCTCCGTCCACCAGGAATGTCGTCCGAGCAAATCACAGTTCACCTTCGTCTTTTTAACCCCCCCAAAAAAAAGAGAGAAGAATAAATAAAAAAAAAAAAAGAGGTGGGGGTGGTCAGGACCAGAAGAGAAGAAAGACAGAGTGAGGCAGGCAGCAATTACAGTCCCTCGGCTCCCCTCGTTGATTCAACTCCCTACGAGCAGGAGCAGACTCAGTGTTCTCCCGAAAATCTACCGTCAGCAGTCAACACTTGCCCCTTTCATATAAATCAAAGACAACGTTTGAGTGCCCTCAACATTTTCTTTCCCCCATTTCACATCGTTTCCCTTCGCAGGTGACAACATGCTTCGTTATTTAAGCATCGAACAATTTACATAAGAGGTGGTTCTTGGATTCGTCTGTTTCCTTCTGATGAGTTTACCGCTTCCTTTGGCCCTTTACCGTAGTAGCGTGTACCAGTGCTGCTGACTGCTGTGTGCTTACAGGCGACGCCCTACATTTCATGATTCCAGGCAGGCTGCAGTGATTATATGCACCCCATAAGCCCCACACTTGGGAGGGAAGAAACGAATGTTTGTAACTAGACACCACTGTTACAGTACACGTCCCTTCTTTTGTCTTGACTTTGGAACAGCACTTGCTAAATGTACAAACAACGATAAAAAAAAATTTAATTAAAAAAAAAAAACACCACGAATGAAAATTCTCGGGTCGCTCAAATAAGTTAGCCTTCTCATGTCCTTAAAGAAAGCTGAAGCCTGAAGACGTAGAAAGACAACATCCGAGCAAAGCCGCTGCCTAAAAAGCAAGATGGTACTCATCTGATCTTCCTATACAGACTGCTGCTGAGCTGCAGCAGGGGATCATCTGCAATGCTTGCTTGACCTAGGGACATCTTCTCCCAGAGACTTCTATCTAGAGGGTTGCCTCTCATGTCCAGACGGCAATGAATGGTCAAATCTGCATGCAGGGCCGAACTTACAAATGCCATATCGGCTGTAGTGCGAGCAGATACTCTGGTCCTATAGGGTTAACATCCACATTCAGTACTTACGATGACATAATTTACAAAAAGCACTACTTACCAGAAAATTCCCGTTCCTCAGGCAGTCTTTTAAAGTAAAGAAGAAGAAGAAGAAGAAGAAAAAACTTTTCCATTAAAAAAAAGCCTATCTTATTTTTTAATTAACAAGCTTGCCATTTCTTTAATGATATATAAGCATAATGTGAAGTGCGAGAGTTTTTGGTAATCAACCATAAGATAAATGAGCCAGATTGAGGGCAAATATATATTTCTTCATGATTTATCATCAGGGAGAAAGATAATTCGTTCCAGCAATACAGAACTTTCAACCAATGTAAATACCTTTTCAGTTGTAAAGGCTCAAACAGATTTTTCCACTTACCGGTCTCAATGGCAGGCCCTTGTCACTGAGTGCTACCTCAGGTGATTTTGGGACCCGAAACTTAGGATGGTGATATTTGCAGTTAGACTTGAACTTGCAGCTCCCAGTTTTTAGGAAATAAGTGCACTCGGGTTGGCCTGGTCGTTCTGGAAATTCCTCAACCCCGGTCTGCTGCTGATGACTTGTATATATATGATTATCATTAGTTTTGGGACTGCTCATAATATATGCTGAAGGTGGATGTATACTTTGTCCTTGTAACCGTGGATTTAGAGGAAACTAGACAAACAACAGAATAGATAATCAATAGGAGAAGGCACAGACTAACTACTACATACAGAGAGCTGGGGAGAAAACACTTAAGACAGAACAGGCACAATCAATAACATTCACCAGAGAAGTGGCAAATCTCTCTGCCTCGTAAGGAAGAAAGATAATACCAAGCAGCAGCTTAATGCATGGGATCAGAGAAGAATAGGACAGGAAAACTTGTGAGACATGAATATAGAGAAACATGGCAGAGATGGTGGACAGATCTTAAATTTCCTCAGTTCCTACACTCGGAATCATGATCCTGAACAGTAGTTCTAGTGAAGTTTTTATAGTATAGCTCTATCTAGGTCAAACTATTCAACCATAACTACAGTGACATAGCACTAGAAGTGCAACACCACCAAACTTGCATTTGCAGAAATGCTAACAAGAAAAATTCAGAAAGTGAAAAAAAAACGAGCATACCTGATAGCCATTCCATTCTGCTTTTGGAGAGGAAACCACTTGGGTTGGAGTATACATCATTGGCACATATGGAGGACACTCATTATGTAATGTCCCCAATGGAGACCAAACAGGGAATTGTGAGGAATTTTGCAACGAAGCAGATCCACCATTACCATATTCCATAGGAGGGTCAGTTCCTGATGTAGGATCCGGATGATTGAATTTGCAGTTGGTAGAAAATTTGCAGGTTCCAGTGCGCATATAAAATGGGCACTCTTTCTCCCCCTAAAGAAAGAAAAGGCTAGTTTGATGTTCCAGGACGATGATATTGCAATAGAAAATGCATATGAAACCCATCTGAACCGAAAGACGGACTAATTGACTTGAAGATTGGAATGTACCGGGCGGATTGGAAGCCCCAAAAAGTTAAGCTCAACAACTGTTGCCGTGAAATTAGCTTTGCTGTGGTTGTATTTGCAAGCATTTCCATACTTGCAACCTCCCTGTGTTAAGTAGTACTGCACAGAATATAACATTTCAGGATATAATTCGCTTGTGTTACGTACAAAAGTAACAGAGCTCACAACACCTCAACAGGATGCAAAAAAGACACTGTTATCACAACTACCTAACATCTGTTTACCAACCTTGATATTAAATTCTCAGCCTGCGAGAGACCGCATCCGCAGCCATTTTTATTTGTTTCTCGCAGGAAGGACTAGCAACCATGTAAATTGTAATCAGGTGAATGCCAAAAGCATTATCTGTCCCCAGTGCACTATCCGATCACTCTCATGGAGACAAAAGGCAGGAAAAAGAGGGGTGGAATGAAGCACGATGCTCCCATTCCATATCCAATTATTCAAAACCAATCTGTTATATCAACAATAATCAGAAAATGTACCTGTACCCAACTTGCTCTACTCAGCTACTAAAAGATGTGATCAAGTGATGTCATAAACTTTTTAAGTTGGAGAAATATGGTTCTAAAATACGGCGGAAGGACCAGCTGAACGCAAATTCCAAATTAAAGCAATTAAATACACAATAAGTTATAATCATTCATCATACAACCTATTTGGGACAGGGAATGATATCTCTTGATCTGTGCAGATATCTATCAGAGCTTTGAACAGACAACTAATAAAAGATAAGAACACTCTAAAGAGCCAGTTGTCCATTTGATGATACATACAAGGACATAAATTTACCTTGCATTCCACCTGCCCTGCTTTCTCTTTAGGTTCTTCTTTGTCCTTTACCTTCTCATTAGCAGCCTTCACAAAGCAAAGTTGGAAGAAAAAAAGGAATAATTCAGGGAAGACGAAAGAGAACACAAGGTGTGCAGAATAAATGGTAACAACCTGGCGCTACGAATAGCTAGCTACAAGTCAAATACCTCAGTGTCCCTGCCAGTAATTTTACCCGGTGAGTTAGAGCAGACACATAATTCGACCAAAATAAAATTACAATCTTTGAGGATATCTAACTAACGTATTTGAGTCGAGCAGGCATTGTCGTGCAAATAAACTTGCCACGCGTCATGAACCTAATAGAAGACAAAAAATTTCACTTCGTCTCTTATATGTGTGCACTTGGCCACGAAATAAAAATCACTGCAGATCTTCAGAGAGATTTATATAAAAGAACAATTCGGGAGAGAGCGAGCCCAAATGCACAGTTTAGTGCCCCCCACCCCCCCTCCCAACAACCAAATAAATAAATAAATGAAATTGAAGCGCGAGACTGAGATGGCATGACAGTGAATTCTACAAGTAACGATAATAGCTCATAAGTTACGACTGGACGAGAGCGACATGAAATAAAAAGTAGAACATTGGGACCAGCAGACACGAAAGAGCTGATCATTCCACCCCCCACTCCCGGTGATGTAATGTGAAATGAAGCACCTCTGTCGTTACTCCGATGCAATTGATGATGCACGAAAGCTATGACCATACAAAGCAAATACTAGCTACCTGTGGCTTCCTTTGAATGGGATGATTGAACTTGCAGTTAGATCCAAACTTGCAAGTCCCCGTCTTCAGATAGAAAGAACAGTCCTCAGCCTCAGGCCTCACCGGGAACTTATCCTTTCTCCCAACGTCAATTCTCTCCTCTTCTGCTTCTCCTGGGCTCTTCTCATCCTCTTTCCGGGGGTCCTGAGCAACCGATTCCAGGTGCTTCAAACAGAGCTGCTGAACCTCGGAGGCGAGCTTGTCCTCCGACACATGGTCGGGATCCGGGGGTGCATTTAGGGTAGCATCTGGAGGGGTGGGGGGTGATTTGAATTCAGGTGTGGGCATTGCGGCTGCGGCGGAGGCCTTGCAGAGGGAAGCGGAGGCGGCGGCGGAGGCCTTAGAGGGCGAAGTGGAGACAGCGGAGGAGATGGAGCGGCGGAACCAGTTGAAGAGATTCTTCGATTCCATTATTCCCTTTTCACCAGTGGGTTTCGACTTCGATCAATTCCACGCTCACACAGAGAGAGAGAGAGAGAGAGAGAGGGGGGGGAGGTGTTTGTATCTGAACACAGGCACAGGAGGAGGAGGAGGAGGAGGAGGAGGAGGAGGGAACATTCATTACGGAAGGGAAAGCAAAGCAGTTCTGCTCGCCCCCTAAAATAAATAAATAAATATATATATATATATATATAAAGTGGGTGAGGTTGGGCTGGGGTGGG
>CXYZ01011872.1:912829-927918 GCA_900006705.1 Sonneratia caseolaris | reverse complement strand
AATTATTATTTTATTATTTATTATTACAAGTCACCTAAAGTTTTAACATTGAAACAAGAAAATGACTAAATATGTAGGATTACGAGAATGTTAAGAACATAATTTTGAAAATCAAGCAAGATCGGTCAATGCATGAATTAATGAATCATATCAAAAATTTAATAGACTGATCGCATATTTACTAAATAATATTAATAGCACAATATTATAATTTAATATTAATTTATAATATAAAAAAATCTTTAATATAATATTTATATTAACTACAAGTTTAACCTAAAATACAAATATAAATATAATAAGATAAATTAAATATATTATAATATATTTTTACTTTTTAAAAAATTTAAGTCGACTTATTTTTCTATTGATTCAATTGTATTGAGTATTGAACGATCCTACTGAGAACCAACCAATTCAACTAGATCCAATCGCATTTAAGATATACTTGTGTTTATTGTAGAAATCGAATCGATAAATGACCGATTCTTAGTTGAACTAGTTTGTCTGATCCGGTTCGATTTTAAAAACTATGGTCAAGAATGAAGTACATCCCAAAAAGAGTTTAGGACAAAATTTTTAATTTAAAAAAAAACAGAATTTGCTTGAGTTTTATATATTAAAAAAATAAAAAAAATTAAACGTTATAATTAAGATAGTTTTATCCGTTTCAAATTATGACCAAAGTCATTCTAAGTTAAATTAGGTGGCTCCCCAAAAATCTGTATCATGTACGATAATAAGATAATCAGCTGCCAAAATCCCTCCGGCATATACTTCAAAATGACGGTGACTTCTTCACCTCCACCGGGTTGTTTCATATGTACGCCACGCCATCATCCCCATTTCTTCCCTATCCCCCCACCTCATTTCTTTTTCTCGAATAGCTAGCAGAAAGTAACGCAGCATGTCAATTCAGATCTCCGGCAACTACGAATAATAATAACAGTAGCACACTGTGAGTGAAGATCCGAGAAGCAACAGTGAGGTCTAAGCATCATAAATCTACGAGCTTGTTGGTCTGGTTTCAGTAGAGAGTTTCTTTTTCTTTCTTTCTTTCTTTTTTTCCCCCCTCTTAACTCGCATTTGGTGAGAGCTCGAGGGACACAGGGCAGTGGTCGCTTCCATAAAAGCCTGCCAAGAAAACGAAGACAGTTTGTAACCATATGGAATGGAACCCAAAGCACCCACTGGAATGAGAAAATAAATTGATGAGATATGTGGATTGGATGATGGAATAAATTGCAATTCCTCAACTATTGCAACAATTAACCATACCTTGCGATACAGACACTCTCTGGTACCACATCATGCTCATGCATTGACGATCATGTAAGTACTTACACGTTTTAGAGTTTCAAGCTCAGGGTGCGAAAAATGAAACGATAAAAATGTTCAGCAATCAATGGCATTGAATAGGCCCATACCTTCCAATTCGATCCCCTTCCCATGCATCTCACATGAGATGATCCTCGTGGCAAGCTTCTCTGAGACAATGAAATAGTCAATTCTCATCCTCTTTCCTCTGTACCTGCAAAAATGACACAACCGTCTCCATCATCCAGCAGTGCTAAAATTCGGTCAGGGGATCAAGCATGTTATCCTTCAAGACCAATCTTCATACTAGCATATATAAAACTTAGGCTATGCTTTACTTACTTCCCAACAGGGTTTCCTGACCATGAGAAGCCCCGTTCCATATCCTTGACTTTGTGCAGATATCTGTATGCATCCACAAGCTTTCCCCTGAAGTATCAATCAACAGATTGAGACAAGCACCACATTCTCACCGGCAGAGGGACAATAAAGATTTCAGAAAATTAAGTAAAGAAGATCAACATATAATTCGACTCTTTGTGGAGCTGGGTATGACGAGCTCGGTCACAAATAAGTCCACAACTCCAAAAGAAGCACGACAGGTTATCTATTTATCTTGGAAGGAAGGCGTACTCTTTCAATATGGTACCAAACCGTTTCCTCTCAGCCAGTGTAAACCCAGGTTGTCCACAGTCCTACATCGTAAAAATCCACATCACTAATCACAGAGAAACGTGCCATTCTCATGTGTTTTCTTCTTCCAATGCAATGAAAACAAATTTAGCCCATCTTACTTTAAACATAAGCAGCACACATCAGTGCCTACGTTTTGTCATCTCCAAATAATTTAAACAGGTGAGGTAGTTCTGCATCCATATGTAGGTATAAAAAACAACCAAAGAAAATATTCAAATTTTTTTTATGTTACCTCTTTATTTGGAGGGACATAACCATTGAGTTTTGCAGCAGCAAAGAATTCAGGGTGACTAACATCAATATCCTCATGGCTGCAGATGACAGATAAGGGACATTGCCACCATGTTAGGATGTGCAATGTTTCATTCCTAGGAAGTGGAGGAAAATGCATACATGATTGCAGATAAATGCTTTTTCAACAGTTTTTGCATACAAAAACTTTGCATAGTATTGGACTAGGTAAAGAAGAGAACTGTGATACAAAAACACACCTGACATTTAGATCACCACACCATATCAAGGGTTTATTTGAAGATTGTACAACAAACTCTTGCAACCTCTTGTCCCACTTTCTTCTCCTCTGGAAAGAGTTCTCCTCTTCCTTCCAACCATTATTCGGTGCATATGTGTTCAATAAATGAAAATTCTCGAATTCAGCCAAGATAACACGACCATCTGCCTCATGCTTTGTAGCTGAGTGAGGAGAATAAGTGCATGAATGAAGAGCCCAGTTGCTCTATGCAAAAGTGTTAAAAGGAAGAATTTACCTATAGATCAAGTGAATGCATAGATAAATTTCTTCACATGATGAATAGAACATCTAGGACTGTGACTTCCAAGACTGCTTTCCAAATTTACTACTATGCACTTAGGGTTCAAGGTGAAAGGAGGAAATACAGATCAACTTAGAAAAAGCATAAGCACCAAAGGGCTGCAAAATTTTCAAAAATGTTTCAACAGAGCTCATTGATCTGAGTTTCACTTCCAAGAGAACAAAGGCCTTTCAAAATTACTCTTATGTTGCAGATGGCATTTACAGTGCAAGAGATGCAAAAGCAAGTCCTTCTAGAACCTCTACCTTTGCCATCAAGAGAAAAGGAGACCTTTTTGGGAAGACAGCACTTCTTCACAAGCAATGCAGTCCCTGCATATTTCGAATCTCCAAGGGACCACCAAACACGATAATTCCCAAATGGTGGAACTGATAGTGCACGCATCAGAATCTGAATCGTTTGAGAAGTAAAACAGCACAAGATACGTAAAAATACAGGCTATCATTTAGCTTACCCAAAATAGATTATCCATAATTAGAGAAAATATTCATGGATATAAAGCAACAGTTCAGACAAGGTAAGAGCTACAAAGTTTCTTTAAAGATAAAGATCGCCATACCTGTTTTTCCTCACGCGAAGAGCTAGTATCATCCTTCAACTCTCTGGGGTTTTTAGGCGCACCTTTGGAACCAGCTGCAGGCATCCTTACTTCCTACCATCACTCTGATGTTAGATCATCCATTTTCTATAAACCCCTCTGAGATAAGTAACTTCAGAATCGGATGATCAAAATGAATAGTGCCGCCACAAGCAATGGTAAGTTGAAGTAAAATGCATCAGATTCTGAAAATAAAAGTTTTGGAACATCTTCTGAGAGAAATATCCTACAAACTCTCACTTCATCAACAGGAAAGAGAGACACTGAATCGCCCATAGTGAATACTTTCCAGAGAAACGGCCGTGCTGTGACCTGTGATTCGTCTATAGACCCAGAGATCAAATGCACATCCTACCACCATTTATCAGCATCCTAGAACCCTCGAAGAATAGAGTTCCTTGATATCGACAAATTCAAAGAGAGAAATGAACAACAATGATTAATGCAAGAGCGGGTTGCAATCAAACCTGTATGGCAATGACATCAGGGTCGAGATCGGAGACGAAGTTAGTGAACTCGGGCCAGTTGTTCTTCACCCGAAGGAGTAAGCTGTTAGCATTCCAGGTGACGAACTTCAGGGGCTCTCTCGTCCCCCTGTCCCCCTCTGCGGTCTCAGCCCCACCGTTGTTGGAATCATGGGAGAGGTTGGCCTTCTTGTTGGAGCTCTCGTCCTTCTCTACGGGTTTGAAGAATCGCTTCATTCTCTGTGTGTGCGTGTCAAGCTCAGTCACTCCACCCACTGCTTCACTCAGCTTAGTCTCGGGGGGCGTACGCTGGACTTCCTCGTAGGGTCGGAGGTCGGAAAATCGGAGTCTTATTTTGGTGGGGGTGGGGGAATGATCGGACCGATTGCTGAAAATAAATGTTGTTGTGAGGCCGAGCCTGATGACATTAATGGAGCCCAAAGGGTTAGACAAGGTCTCGTTCAAGTAACCAAAGCCCCCATAGACTTCGGGCCTTGGACCCAACGATACCCCACACAAATCCCAACCATCGATCATCGATGAGAACCGCAACCATTCTCCATTAACAACCGTAGTAGCACTCGTGTATGTGTGCAGAGAAGGGAAGAGAGATCCTGTAAAATCTACCACCTCTTCTTTTTTTTTTTCTTTCTTGCTGAAGATTTATGGACTTCACTAATGCTCGCTGCTCGGTAACCCATGAACCTCATCGAGAGAGAGAGAGAGCGAGAGCTAGTGAGTTGATTCATCATTTACTCAAGTTAATCATTTATTAATTCGATCAACAGCTCTTTAATTGATCTAGCCATTGATTAGTTAACACCAGGTGACTATAATGCAGTCCAAAACAACCTCCTTCAAAACTCTGCATCTCAACTGCAAAGTGAAGCACCAGCTTCTCAATCATTTGATACACATTAACTAAATAGCCGCCATTTGCATTCCCTAGGCAGAAAAATATTCGGGCACTATTGTACACCAAAGATACGTCACAAACAGTCCAAGTCCATCCCCCAATTGAAAGCAGGTCACTAGCAAAACGGACCAGACCAGACGCGACTTGGAAAAGGCTACCTTTCCCTTCTCACGCTTCACTCTTATCAACTCCTATCAATGAAAAATATAGTTGCATACCATCTCTTCTCAAAACCATTGTTCCCTTGGCTCAAATATCACGGGAGACGACTGCCCATTCACCATCCGGCAATTGCCAGTTCCCCTAAGATGGGATTCTTGCAGGGAGCACATGGGCAGAGCACTCTACTGCCTCAGACTCTTTCTTTCACCTTTGCAAGATGAAAGACAAGCCTTGCTGCTCCCACTGGAAAAGGGGGCACCAGGATGGCTCTTCCAACTAATAGAAGTAATTGCATCAAGATTCTTACCAGTTGAGAGTAGTACAGAAATGTATGAGCAAGCAGATGCGTGCAGTACCATATGTGAAAAGGGATTCATCAAGACCAAATCGATTGCCACAATCAGTTGCGGCGTGTCTCATTGCAACCAATATCCCTGGCTAACCTGGTCTAAACAAATCCTCCTAGAAACCTGTTCTAAGCCTCCTGTGCCTTCTTATCATGAATGGGTCAGATAGAACAGAAAAAGACTGCCCAACATCAGAGCCACATGCATTCACTCAAGTCCACGGCAGTCCTGAAGAATACTCGGCAGCATACTTCCTGGCAACCCGGACAATGCAGCTGCTTTGACGGCATTGGATTTGGCTGCATCCATCGATGGATCTGATTGAAATGCTTGGTCAAAACAATGCTTGGCTTCCTCCAGTCGACCCTCTGCAACAAATACTAGCCCTAAGTTGTTGAAGGCAGGAGCATACCCAGGACGGAGTTCAAGGGACTTGCTAAACATTGCTTTAGCTCGTTCATATTGCTTCTGTTGTCGATAGAGATTCCCTAGGTTTGAAAACACTGCGTGAGCATGCTCCGGCCTTGCCAGAGCTAATGCCTGCTTGAATACTACCTCAGCTTGAGAAGACCCCTCTGACAATTGCAATGAGATACCTACCATGCCAATTCACTCACCAAATTAACCCTTGAAACATACATCATGCACATTCACTTACAGAATAACTCCTGAAAATGTCATGCATTTCACAAAAATGCACATACTTCAGGTCTTTAAGAAACAGTACATGCCCTAAAGAATTCTGACATGGCACCACGTCACAAGAATTTTGTTCCTTGTTAGATTCTCAAAGGGACTACCGCTAGAGCAAAATTGTGGGTGGGTGGGGGGCAGTGGTGTGGGGGAGATGGATTTGTGATTTACTCTTAGCAGACAAATATAATTCAGATCGCATTTATATTTCTCTGCATCTTACCTAAGTTTGACCAAGCACAGCTACATTCCTTGAAGCGGGCAACAGCGGCTTTGAGATATTTCTGTGATTCACTGAACTTTCTACTGCTTAGACAGTGAAGGCCCAGCTGGTGCCAGTGTAGAGCATCATCAGGGTCCTCTGCTATGGTCTGACATATTATGAGACAAGTTGGAGCAAGAGATATTGAAAAGGAAAAACAAAGTAGTTTACGTACATACTGAGAATGATACAGCTTAACATACAGTAAACACTTCAACCTAGAGAATATTTTATTTTACACCCTGAATTTTGGCTGCAGTCTACTTTATATTCCGAAGCTTGACCTTCCTATCATGCACCTTGCAATTTGAGATTTCATACACTTTGCACCACAAATTAAAATCTATGAAAGATTTAGATTGTGGAATTTCAGGATAGAGTTTCAGATCATTTCCCAAGAGTGGTCTTTTAGATCCTCTAGAAGCACTAAGAAACCATCATGTTTGGTTTTGCACTAGATAATGATAGCACAGATGATTCCCAAAATTCTCAGATCATATTAAGGACAGCACAATTCAAGTCAAAAAAATTCGCTGCCAATTTCTCCAAAAACGATATAGAATTAAGACATACCCGCTTCAGGCTACAGATTGCTGCTTGCTCTTCTAAATCCATTGTATCAGTATGTCTATTTGTGTATGCTGCATTTATCTCATGTTGGATCTTATGAACCAGGGCAAGCCCAGTCCAGGCCAAAGGAACTTCAATAGAAGAAGAATCTCCATCTCGTATGATTGAGGCCATTTCGTTTTTAGCCCATGTGAGCTGTTGTTCACTAGGATCTTGAGACCTTTCAGCATCCTTCACCCGGTTAAGAGCAACAGCATATCGCATGGATAAACAATTCGAATCCAATTTTGCAGCCTAAAATGAATACCATGCATAAAGACAGTAGCTTAATCACAAAATTAAGCAAGTATAAATGTACTTAAAAAAATTAAGCAAGCATAAAACAAATCAGCCACATTCAAATCACATCCATTGGTAAGACGTAACTGCGTTTATCACCAAACATAAATATGACCTAACAATAACTTTTTAAAAAAAATTAAAGGAGATAAATTTCTTATCAGAATTTACGAAACCAATAAAATCACCTCAAACAGAAGTTACAAATGACCGAAAAATGAATAATAAGCACCTTCTCCAAACATTTGCAGGAACTTCTGTAATCACCAACCATGTAATATGCATCAGCAAGATTCACCCACATATGTGATGCTTTAGGTTCTGCCTTTAAAGCTGCAAGCAGACACTCCTTTGCCACATTCACAGCAGTAGCTTGATCCACAAAACCAGATTCACCAGCATTTGCGCCAGCACCTGCATGCACTCACCACTTATAAAGTCCAAAAACTAACCCAGAACAGAATCTTGAAGAAACCAACCCTACTATAGCAGGGAACAAGGTCGTCAGGAGGGATCGCTTACATCTTGTGGAATCTCAAATTTAGCAACATGACAATAAGTAAAACTGAGAAATCTAAATCATGCTCACTATAATGTACCTGCAATAGCAGAACCATATTTACAAAGTAAAAGCGCCGCATAGTTCATCAAGGCAGCAGGATGGTTTTGATCTTTCAGGACCAATTCTTGAAAGCATTTAGCTGATTCATCAAGATCTCCCCTGGAAAACACAATAAGCATAGGGAAAGATTTAAACAAGAGGTCTTGTAAGGGGAAAAAAAATAAAGAATGTGGAGAGGCCTATACCTGATTTGAACATCTTTTAGAACTTTGAAATTAAAAACATGTCCAAATATAATATCAAGGATCCCCTAATATCCTGGATTCACGATGTTAGTATTACAATGATGCTATGGAATGGAGGTTCAATTTGGAAGATAATTCCTTTCTTGGACATGGCCCTCTTTCCCTCTTTCTATCCAAGTCCTCCAAATCATAGCAATTCCTTGTCATAAGTTTAAAATCTGTCTTAAGTTTTAGTCAGCAAGCATACTTGCTCATAAAACAAAACATGATATCTTTGACATCATGCCCCACATAGCTTATTAAAATATGATACTGCTAATAGCGCTAGTCATTCAACAAGAAATATCTGAAACAGTAATACCCTGCCTCACCTTTGGAGATATGCAATCCCAAGATTTCCAAGGCAATCATAATTGTCAGGAACAACAGCTAACAACGATGATAACACTGAAATAGCACTCTGCAGAAAAAGGAAGGAATGTCAGTAAGCTCATGACTAAAACAGAATATAAACAATCACTGACACAATCAATATAACTTATACCTGCAAGCGACCACTTTTGAGGAGTATCAAGCCTAGAGTATTCCACACAACAGCCTGTCGAATATCTGATTGCATTGACTCTTTTAGTTTAGCAATAATTTCTTCCAGCTCATTGGGCTCGAGTTCTTTATCTGAGCTATTATCCCCAGAACTTTCCAACAGAATACACTACATATTTGGTTAATGTCAAACAATCAGTCACCCTATAGCAAAATATTTTATTAGGCCACAAAGGATCATATATTGAAAGAAAACAGTGCTAGAAGCAGTATATAACACCTGTGCATGATGAATTTGAACTAGTGAAAGCAACTCTGGTCGATCAATTTCAGTTTCCGGGCGAAGTAAGATCTCTGCTGCTTTTTCATATGCCACAACTGCCTAGGGTCATTTGAAAGGTGTGTAAGCATGCAGGCAAAGACATAGTAAATTTAATGAATGCAGGGTACCTTCTGGGGTTGCCCAATCCTCTGATACATTAATCCAAGTATGAAATGTGCATGAGCATTTTTGGGCATCTTTTTTGCAACGTGACCTAAACCCTGAAAGTGTACATGGAATTGAACACATTAGGAGTCAAAGAAGGATCTTCAGTGCTTTGACATATTGCATTGTACAGTCAATCTGTGCTGACCAAGCAAGGTTGACAGTATACAAAACAGCATGATCAAAATGCACAACAAAGAATAAGGAGCATGTCCTTGAATGATAATGATAAGTCAAACGTATGCTTTCAATTACATGCCTAATGATTCAGACAAAAAACAAAAGTTATTCTTATTAAATAGCCACTTGCCATATTATCCCTCACTTCTGAAGGTCTACTCCCTCTCATGCCAGTGACATATTTAGCCAAATTCTACAGATGAGAAAAGGAGATCACAATCTAGAAATTTGAGTATGACTGTCTGATGGACACTCACAGCTTTTCTTTGCACATTCCATCTAGGGCTGCAATCAGTTCGGGAGAAGAGGAAGGGATGTTCTATAAAAGAAGGAAGAACAAAGGAAAAGCTCACAGTTTTGAGGCTGCTAATTTTTTCTTCCCTGGATGATGGGGTCCCTTGACCATGCTGGTCCAACTCCGCATCACCTCCACAATCAACTGAGCATTCTATCTTACTCATCCTTGAGCGGCATTTCCCCGGCTTATTCAGCTTTCTCCCTTCACCTTCCAGAGTATCAGACTCTTTAGAGATAACAGTACTTTTATCCTGGCTGTTATCATCATTAATCAACCTGTACAGCCCGTCAACCTCATCAGCAGTAATACTAACACAAAAAATGCAACTGATAAAGCACACAGGATACCAAGCAGTCTCAACTCCACAGCTTCAACTTACAGTGACTGCAACAATTGGTTCGCTGACATCATGTGATGCAACAAGCAGTTTTAGGTGGCCATGCAACCTTAGTTCTATCGGAGGCTAAAATTCATGGATGAAATTTATGGAGCCGGATATGGCCTAGCCTCAACAATTTGCCTTGAGATTGGTTAATATAGCAAAGTAATTGAGTAACAAATCATCAAATACACTAATGAGTGGGACATCCATGTGGATACACTTGGACCATAAAAGCACCGTTTCAACAGTGAGAATTCGAGTTTGAGCTTAAATTCTTTCAAAGCAATAAATCGATTGCTGAAGTAAGCTACACCCTCTTATGATCCACGACATAATGTTCATAATTTAGCATCGAGCTCTTATGAAGAGACAGAGACTATGCTATCTCAAAATTCGTCGATTCCAGTAGGGTTTAACGGATAGGAAGGCGTGCTTAGCCGAGCTCCACTTTCAAGTGATCACAAAAATTCACAGTATTGACATTAGAGCTTTCGAATTTCAACGCACACCGCAAGCATAGTACGGAACAAACTTGCATATGAAGAAATTTTGGTTCAGCAGCATTACCTGGTGATGTCTGGCATCGTATTCGGGACAGAATCGTCACCGTCGGAGACAGGAGGGTCGACGTTTAGGTCAGCTAAGACGACAAGCTTAGAAGGCTGAAGCGATACTGAAGCCTCCTCTGCGCATGTGTTCTCCAGAGTACGGGGTTCGAGCTTCACCGCGGGCACAGCAGGCTGCTTCTCCGACATTTTTCAAAGCTTGCTTGCAGTTTCCACCGCTTCCTCTGGCCGCCTTCGGAGGGAGGGAGGAGAAGAAAAGTCGTGCGCTAGGAGCCTGCGGGTTCTCCTATGGGCCTTCTAATGGGCTCTACCACATCGATCAGGATTCATTTTCTACTTCATGGGCCCATTATCGATGACCTTGGGCCCATTTTCTACTACTGCGGGCCCATCTCAAATGTGGTGCTTCATAACTGTTCTTTCAATGTTCTTCATTATGAAAAGAACACGAGGCCGGAATTTGGGCATCGACTAAAGTTAGGACCTGAAAGGCTCAATCANAATCATCAAATACACTAATGAGTGGGACATCCATGTGGATACACTTGGACCATAAAAGCACCGTTTCAACAGTGAGAATTCGAGTTTGAGCTTAAATTCTTTCAAAGCAATAAATCGATTGCTGAAGTAAGCTACACCCTCTTATGATCCACGACATAATGTTCATAATTTAGCATCGAGCTCTTATGAAGAGACAGAGACTATGCTATCTCAAAATTCGTCGATTCCAGTAGGGTTTAACGGATAGGAAGGCGTGCTTAGCCGAGCTCCACTTTCAAGTGATCACAAAAATTCACAGTATTGACATTAGAGCTTTCGAATTTCAACGCACACCGCAAGCATAGTACGGAACAAACTTGCATATGAAGAAATTTTGGTTCAGCAGCATTACCTGGTGATGTCTGGCATCGTATTCGGGACAGAATCGTCACCGTCGGAGACAGGAGGGTCGACGTTTAGGTCAGCTAAGACGACAAGCTTAGAAGGCTGAAGCGATACTGAAGCCTCCTCTGCGCATGTGTTCTCCAGAGTACGGGGTTCGAGCTTCACCGCGGGCACAGCAGGCTGCTTCTCCGACATTTTTCAAAGCTTGCTTGCAGTTTCCACCGCTTCCTCTGGCCGCCTTCGGAGGGAGGGAGGAGAAGAAAAGTCGTGCGCTAGGAGCCTGCGGGTTCTCCTATGGGCCTTCTAATGGGCTCTACCACATCGATCAGGATTCATTTTCTACTTCATGGGCCCATTATCGATGACCTTGGGCCCATTTTCTACTACTGCGGGCCCATCTCAAATGTGGTGCTTCATAACTGTTCTTTCAATGTTCTTCATTATGAAAAGAACACGAGGCCGGAATTTGGGCATCGACTAAAGTTAGGACCTGAAAGGCTCAATCAAATTCGAGCAATTGAGGTATCTAATCTAAAGCCACACTCAGACAAGAAACATGAACAGGGGAAGCCTTCAACACCATTTAGATTGACAGTGAGGAAGCTACAACTATCTCATTTTTCGTAGCACATCATCAAACTTTATTAAGTCAACAGTCAATAAAAGATGCCCATCAGTCTCCAAACTGAATTGCCAAAATAGATCTGTCAACTTGGCAAAACAACAGGGCTAATACAGCATTCTCTGGAATTTTCAATGACATACTATGTTTAGATCAGGATGACTATCGATTTCGCCCTATCATAATCATCTACAGTTGCTATAACCAGCATTTCCTAGACCACCAGCATTCAAAGGGATCAATTTTCTTTATAGGACTTTACATGAAAGAACTCCTCCATCCAAAGAACATCCATCTCAAAGCATGAACCAACCCCACTGCCCACCTCCCGGGGAACATTGCAGCCCATTATCCTAAATGTGCAGGTTGTAAAAATATCCCCAACTTTGTCGGTAAACCATAGGGTTTCACTCCTCATTGCTAATCCTAAGACTACCTGTCCTTGGATGCTGTCTTATCCTGTTCTTCCAGAACTCGTCCTTCTTTCTTTTCCTCTTCTGTTTCACCGAGCCCATCTTGCTATTGATTATTCCGAGTATGGCACTCTTGTCCTTCCTGTTCTTTATAGCCGCCTTAACATCCAATATCGCCCTCAGCTTCTCATATGACTTGGAATCAGGCAGTTGCCCGCTCGTCACCATCTTCTTATGGTAGAAGAAGGCCCTCCTAAAATCCCGAACCCGAACATAAGCATATATCATGGTTGAATAAGTGACTGAATCAGGCTTCAAATTCAAATTTGCCATCTCCTTCAACAGCTGGGGCAACTTTGAGTGCTGCCCTCCTCGCGCGTAAGCATTCATCAGCATATTATAAGTCATCACAGTCGGCCTGAGACCCAACTTTTGGAATTCGGAGATTGCATCTCTAGCCTCCATGTATTGGCCTTGTTTAGCAAACCCATCTAGGAGAACATTGAAAGTCACTCTAGTCCCTCCTATCCTCTCCCTGATCATCATCTTCCAGATCCTCATGAGCACTTCTGTGTCACCAGCACGCCTATATGCATCCAGAAGTGTAGTGTAGGTCTCAATGGAAGGCTCTATTCCTTCTCTCTGCATATTCTCAAATGCTGCATATGCCTTCTCATGCCACCCGCTGACTGAGTAAGCATGAATGAGAGATGTGTAAGAGTGACAGTTCGGCTTTATATTAGCTTTCCTCATTTTCAAGAACATGTCAGCGGCCTTTTCACTCATATTCTTCTGCCTCCCGTAGGCACTAATGAGGCAGGTGTACGAAGTAACATTAGGTTTCAATCCCATTAACTGCATCTCTGAGAGCAGTTTCTCAACAATCTCAGGCTGCATTCTTCTGCTATACACATCCATGAGGATATTATATGAGGCAGCAGAAGGCTTTAGCCCCTTTGCTTTCATCTCGGAGAAGAGCCCTTCAGCCTCTTCTATTTGGTTGGATTTGCTGTAAGCATCCATCAGAGTGTTGTAAACGATGACATTTGAAGGTATCCCTTTCTTCTCCATTTCAGTTTGGATGATGAGGGCTTCCCTCTTCAGTCCCTCATCGCAGAATGATTTTATGAGGGCGCCCATCACTTCTAGACTCCACTTCACTCCTTTCCTGTTCATCCTCTCAAAGAGCTCCCATGCATCTTTCGCACTCTTTCCATTTTTTCTCATGACCGTAATCACTATTGAGCACGTCACATGGTCAGGTTGAACATTATTTGCTTCCATAGTCTCATAAACCTCCCAGGCATCACTACACCTATGAGAATTAACCAACAACCATCAAGTGCTCCAATTAGAACATGAACGTCAATCACAAGAAGCAACGAATTCGAGATTACCTTCCACAGCTCATGAGGCCAGAAATAGCAGCGTTGTAGACATGGACATCCCTAAACTGCTTCTTGCTGGGCAAATTCCTGAACAAGGCTATCAGCTCATCCCCCAGTCTGGCCCTGCCTAGCATCGGAAACATAACCGAGCAAGCCCTAGGAGTGACAAGGGTCGGCTCCTGCGACCTCATCCAATCGAAGAAGTACAGGGCACAGGTCAGGAGGCTCTCTAGCTCCAGCAGGCTCAACACCTTCAAAGTAGAAGTAGAGAGTTGTATAGTCTTTAAAAGCAACGGGCAGAAGTTCTCCAGCAATCACCCGGTAGCCACCAAAAATCGAGTCTCACCTGAAGGCATTCCCTTGAGCTTATTCTACCATTGAAATCCCCCAAGAACTCACCCAAGGTCGAATTTGCCGGTAGGTGCCGAGCAATTCGCAGAATCTCACGGACTACTCCGTCGGGCTCGGGAGGAAGGGCCCGCGGCTCCAAATCCTGAGACCCCCTTTGATATTCCTTCCCCACAGATGCGTGATCGAACTCTGCGTCATCCTCAGCCGCGTCGAAGGAGGAGAGGTGCCACGAGGATCGGCGGTTAACCTGGAGGGAGAATCGAGCTTCGAGTGGCGGGTCCAGAGTGGAGGTCCGAGACCTGAAGAATCTGCGTATCGGGTCATCATGTTCATAGTCTTCTCCGTATTCAGCTGCCGCGTCTTGATCATCTTGTTGTTCAGCTCGGTCGTCGTCTTGTTCCTGCTCATGGAGGTAAGGTAAGAAGATGGGAGAAGCGGAGGAAGAAGGGGTTGCGAAGAGGAGTAGAGGCTTTCTCGAGGAGTATGAGGAGAGCAGGAACAAGTGTTGTTTAGGGAATCGGAGAGTCGGTGGGCGGCAATTATCGGAGACGACGAGTGAGACTGGAGATCGGAAGTGGCGCGGCTGCTGGGTGAGCGCCGTCATCGCTGTCGCTGGGTTTCTTCCCGCGCGGGGGGATTGCAGCAATGAGGAGGCCAGCTCGAGTTCGGAGGTTCGTCTTTATTTAGGGGGCGGAATTAATTTAAATCTGCACCCTGCACCCTAAACTTTTTATGCCCACTGAATAAAAAAGTGCCACTGAACTTGGACTTTTTTCTTTTAAAAAAACAATAATAATATTTTTTTTTGTTTTACGTTTGTGTGCCTGGAATACGGAATGGAATACGGAAAACTTGACCTTTGTAACTTCTTGTTAACTGCTGTGTTCGTCTTTTTTTTTTTTAAATTGAATCAGATTATGAATAGTTATTATATATAAATTGAAGTATCATATTTAATAAATAATATTAT
>CXYZ01011872.1:850315-912000 GCA_900006705.1 Sonneratia caseolaris | reverse complement strand
ACATATTATAATGTACCTATTTTATTTTACTAAACTTATATTTACATTTTATATTAAACTTTTGTTTAATATAATGGTTATATTGATGATTCTTGTTATAAATTATATTCAAATTATGATATTATGTAAATTTATTAGTAATATTATATTATTAATATTATTTTTTAAACATGCGGTTCAACCCATTGAACCCCGGTCCGACCCATGAACCCATGCCTACACCGGTTCCCGGCCCGGTCCGGTTTTAAAAACTATGGCCCGAAGCATCGCCTGTGGCTGCTGTAGTGTGCGAGTCCATGAGCGTTGACTAGTAAGTAGGCAAGCAAGTAGGTGAGAGTGGCTTCCCAATCGTTCAACCTAGTCCATCGCCAACACCGTATCGCTCACGATAATTAATATTAGGACCTTCCACCTAACACTTTTCGGTCTCTTCTTCCATCACAGTCAATCTCACCCTTTTCCTCCTCAGTGCATAACGTCAAATCATCACGATACAATCAATCTTAATAGCCCAGCAACACTGGAAAGAGTGTTGTTACATACACAGACTTTACTAGAAATACCTCCCCTTTTTTCTTAAAAAATATATATATATATTTAATACTTTCTTTTCCGATTACATATATGAGATAAATAGGAGAATTAAAGAAATAAAATGATGATAAGTATACAGTTAAAAATTAAATAATAATTTTTAATTATTAAATTAACAATAATACTATTATATCATACACATTTATCTTTTTTCTTCTTTTTTTTTAATTTACTGAAAAATTCCTCTCCAACGTTCTCTCCCTCCTGCTTTCTATTTTTTTTTAATTATTATTCCAGAGGAACTGAATGGGATCTTAATAGATTCCCAAAAATATGATCTTCTTTCTCATATATAATTACAACTAGGAAATCGAAACTTGCTGTGGGTCCAATCCCCGTTCCGTCCAGCATTTCTCCCCAGTCCACCTCTACCTCTCAGTGTCTCTCTCTCTCTCTCTCTCTCTCTCTCTCTCTCTGTGCGAGTCCCCGAAGCCAGAACCGGCCGAGCGTAGGACTATCAATGGCCGAGAACGTCGGAGCAGCGCACAACCCTGCCCTGGATCCGGATCTGGATCCCACGGACGAACCTGGCCTCGAGTTCGCGCAATTCGGGGCAGGGTGCTTCTGGGGAGTCGAACTGGCGTTCCAGAGGGTGGTTGGCGTTGCCAAGACCGAAGTCGGCTACTCTCAGGGCCACGTTCACGACCCTAACTACAAGCTGGTCTGCTCGGGTGCCACCAACCACGTCGAGGTGGTCCGCCTCCAGTTCGACCCGAAAGCCTGCGCCTATACCGACCTCCTCTCCGTCTTCTGGGCCCGCCATGACCCCACCTCCCTGAATCGCCAGGTTCAAAATTCGTCTTCCTAGCTTCCTCTTTCAAACATACATACTATTCTGGGCTGGGGCGCTATTCATGAGATCCATAGCCCATAGGATTGTCATCACGCTTGCAATAAGTAGATCGAATACTGTGATCAACATCGTGATTATCCCTACCCATCAATGATTTATCTTATCTTTTTGATATGCATGGAGTTGTTTATTTGGTACGTAATCCATTAAAGATCTTTCGTCTCGATTAATAAGATCCTGGTTTTTCTTTTTTCTTTTTTCCTTTATAGGACCACTCCATAAATCTGAGATCGATCGATGAATCGGCCAAGTGGCCCATCGACTATGTTCGCTCAAATTATGAAAATGATTTCTGATTCTTTGTTGCTCCAGCTCGAATGTGATCGATGTTTTCTTTTCCCCCCCCTTTTTTTTGTCGATTGACTTTTATTTTTGTGGTGAGATGATCAGGGTGTTGACGTGGGGGCCCAGTACCGATCCGGCATCTACTACTACAGCGAGGATCAGGCCCGGCTAGCTCGGGAGTCCATGGAAGCGAAGCAGATGGAGCACAAGGATAAGAAGATCGTCACCGAGATCCTCCCGGCAAAGCGATTCTACAGGGCGGAGGAGTACCATCAGCAGTATCTGGAGAAGGGAGGAGGGGGAGGGATCAAGCAATCCGCTGGGAAGCGCTGCAACGATCCCATCGTGTGCCATGGTTGACTCACTCGACAACAATTGCACCACTGAAGACCAGAGGAAGATCACATGGGTATAATAAGTACAATAAAAGATCTCTCTCCGCCCCTGTACATATTGTTCCAGAATGTCGTGTCTCCGCGTGTTAATCATCCCAAACTAAGTGCTGTTACTTATCGGCGGCTTGGAAGACGATAAAGCACCTGCTTGCTCGGGCAACGTTCTGTGCTCCTAGTATCGTGTTACAACTAAAAGGGCTTGCTTCAGGGGCCACTCCACTCCTATTGCCCTTTCCTGAGCTTGATTCGATTTGACTTGTATTAGCCCGTGCGCACACCGAAAGGCAGTAGTACCCAAGACTTGAAAATTTAAAGAAAAAAGGGGGACATCTAGCAGCTAGACTGCTTTACCGGATGCTTGGGTTTTCAAATCACAGAGGCTGCTGCAACAGCAATGGATCCGAAATATTAGAACAGTCCAAGGTCTTCCTCGATACAGGAAAATCAGAGGCAGAAGCAGCCTTCAGTTACAGCTTCTAATACTACGATCCAATCGCGGATAAGCCTATCGCTGTTGATCGATCAACGGACAAGTCATTGAGACTAGCTAGGAATTCGGCATCGGATACCACCTCAAAACTAATCGCCAGAAATCGCTCGATCAATCGATGGTATACCGGCTCATATCAGGCTTCACGACACAATGGCATTTTCTGACCAAGAATTGGTACATCAGGTTCAGATGTTTTGAATCCGAGTCACGAACTGAGCTAGTATTGCCAATTCCTCGGGACAACTGCTANACATATTATAATGTACCTATTTTATTTTACTAAACTTATATTTACATTTTATATTAAACTTTTGTTTAATATAATGGTTATATTGATGATTCTTGTTATAAATTATATTCAAATTATGATATTATGTAAATTTATTAGTAATATTATATTATTAATATTATTTTTTAAACATGCGGTTCAACCCATTGAACCCCGGTCCGACCCATGAACCCATGCCTACACCGGTTCCCGGCCCGGTCCGGTTTTAAAAACTATGGCCCGAAGCATCGCCTGTGGCTGCTGTAGTGTGCGAGTCCATGAGCGTTGACTAGTAAGTAGGCAAGCAAGTAGGTGAGAGTGGCTTCCCAATCGTTCAACCTAGTCCATCGCCAACACCGTATCGCTCACGATAATTAATATTAGGACCTTCCACCTAACACTTTTCGGTCTCTTCTTCCATCACAGTCAATCTCACCCTTTTCCTCCTCAGTGCATAACGTCAAATCATCACGATACAATCAATCTTAATAGCCCAGCAACACTGGAAAGAGTGTTGTTACATACACAGACTTTACTAGAAATACCTCCCCTTTTTTCTTAAAAAATATATATATATATTTAATACTTTCTTTTCCGATTACATATATGAGATAAATAGGAGAATTAAAGAAATAAAATGATGATAAGTATACAGTTAAAAATTAAATAATAATTTTTAATTATTAAATTAACAATAATACTATTATATCATACACATTTATCTTTTTTCTTCTTTTTTTTTAATTTACTGAAAAATTCCTCTCCAACGTTCTCTCCCTCCTGCTTTCTATTTTTTTTTAATTATTATTCCAGAGGAACTGAATGGGATCTTAATAGATTCCCAAAAATATGATCTTCTTTCTCATATATAATTACAACTAGGAAATCGAAACTTGCTGTGGGTCCAATCCCCGTTCCGTCCAGCATTTCTCCCCAGTCCACCTCTACCTCTCAGTGTCTCTCTCTCTCTCTCTCTCTCTCTCTCTCTCTCTCTCTGTGCGAGTCCCCGAAGCCAGAACCGGCCGAGCGTAGGACTATCAATGGCCGAGAACGTCGGAGCAGCGCACAACCCTGCCCTGGATCCGGATCTGGATCCCACGGACGAACCTGGCCTCGAGTTCGCGCAATTCGGGGCAGGGTGCTTCTGGGGAGTCGAACTGGCGTTCCAGAGGGTGGTTGGCGTTGCCAAGACCGAAGTCGGCTACTCTCAGGGCCACGTTCACGACCCTAACTACAAGCTGGTCTGCTCGGGTGCCACCAACCACGTCGAGGTGGTCCGCCTCCAGTTCGACCCGAAAGCCTGCGCCTATACCGACCTCCTCTCCGTCTTCTGGGCCCGCCATGACCCCACCTCCCTGAATCGCCAGGTTCAAAATTCGTCTTCCTAGCTTCCTCTTTCAAACATACATACTATTCTGGGCTGGGGCGCTATTCATGAGATCCATAGCCCATAGGATTGTCATCACGCTTGCAATAAGTAGATCGAATACTGTGATCAACATCGTGATTATCCCTACCCATCAATGATTTATCTTATCTTTTTGATATGCATGGAGTTGTTTATTTGGTACGTAATCCATTAAAGATCTTTCGTCTCGATTAATAAGATCCTGGTTTTTCTTTTTTCTTTTTTCCTTTATAGGACCACTCCATAAATCTGAGATCGATCGATGAATCGGCCAAGTGGCCCATCGACTATGTTCGCTCAAATTATGAAAATGATTTCTGATTCTTTGTTGCTCCAGCTCGAATGTGATCGATGTTTTCTTTTCCCCCCCCTTTTTTTTGTCGATTGACTTTTATTTTTGTGGTGAGATGATCAGGGTGTTGACGTGGGGGCCCAGTACCGATCCGGCATCTACTACTACAGCGAGGATCAGGCCCGGCTAGCTCGGGAGTCCATGGAAGCGAAGCAGATGGAGCACAAGGATAAGAAGATCGTCACCGAGATCCTCCCGGCAAAGCGATTCTACAGGGCGGAGGAGTACCATCAGCAGTATCTGGAGAAGGGAGGAGGGGGAGGGATCAAGCAATCCGCTGGGAAGCGCTGCAACGATCCCATCGTGTGCCATGGTTGACTCACTCGACAACAATTGCACCACTGAAGACCAGAGGAAGATCACATGGGTATAATAAGTACAATAAAAGATCTCTCTCCGCCCCTGTACATATTGTTCCAGAATGTCGTGTCTCCGCGTGTTAATCATCCCAAACTAAGTGCTGTTACTTATCGGCGGCTTGGAAGACGATAAAGCACCTGCTTGCTCGGGCAACGTTCTGTGCTCCTAGTATCGTGTTACAACTAAAAGGGCTTGCTTCAGGGGCCACTCCACTCCTATTGCCCTTTCCTGAGCTTGATTCGATTTGACTTGTATTAGCCCGTGCGCACACCGAAAGGCAGTAGTACCCAAGACTTGAAAATTTAAAGAAAAAAGGGGGACATCTAGCAGCTAGACTGCTTTACCGGATGCTTGGGTTTTCAAATCACAGAGGCTGCTGCAACAGCAATGGATCCGAAATATTAGAACAGTCCAAGGTCTTCCTCGATACAGGAAAATCAGAGGCAGAAGCAGCCTTCAGTTACAGCTTCTAATACTACGATCCAATCGCGGATAAGCCTATCGCTGTTGATCGATCAACGGACAAGTCATTGAGACTAGCTAGGAATTCGGCATCGGATACCACCTCAAAACTAATCGCCAGAAATCGCTCGATCAATCGATGGTATACCGGCTCATATCAGGCTTCACGACACAATGGCATTTTCTGACCAAGAATTGGTACATCAGGTTCAGATGTTTTGAATCCGAGTCACGAACTGAGCTAGTATTGCCAATTCCTCGGGACAACTGCTAGACGACTGAAGTAAGGATCGATGAAGGCCTTTTCAACTCTAAAGAAAAATGGGGAGGCCGCTCTGTAGGTAGAATGAGTAAAAACTTCCTAGATGTATTCTTCTTAATGGAAGCTAACGTCTCTCACATAGGTTTCCAAGGAAATGTCCTTTACCTGGAGAAATAATAGGGGAAGGGCTCAGTCACATCAGGCAAAGATTAGATGGAGTGCTAGCTGACGACAATTGGAGGCTTAACTTTCCCTAGGCTATAGTCTATCACCCGCCAGCTCCTCGTCCAGATCATGATCTCATCCTACTGAAATTATGGGATCGCAATCAACTTAACCCAACTCCATTTAGGTTTAAGAATTGGGATGAACAAATTAAAATTTTTATGTATGAATTAAGTAGATAAATCACAAATAAACAGCAAGGAATAGAATTATATATTAAATTGAAAGAAGCACCCAGTCGAAAAGATTTAATCTGGTAACAAAAAAAAAGAAAATCTAAAGAATTGTGGCTAGAAGATGGTGACTATAGTACAAAATTATTCCACCTTTCAACCATAAAAAGACACCTTCTTCTAATAAAAATTCTTTCAATGAGAACACTTGGCTTAATGAATCTTATCAAATAAGTACATATTCCATAGGAATATATATATATATATATATATATATATATATATATAACAGCTCTTCTCCTCCATAGAACCCCCAAGCCCCTAAAGGTATTTCTGAGTTGATTCAAGCTGAAGTAGCCGAAAATGGAAAACTAATTGCTCATTCAAGTACCTACAGAAGAAGAAATAACAAAAACTGTCAAACATATTAATTCTTTAAAATCCCCTGGCCCGAACGAAATGTCAGGTATGTTCTACAAAAAATATATATATATATATATTGGGATATAATGAAGAAAGACATCATTTCAGCAGTGCAAATTTTTTTCGTACGGGATACTTATTAAAAGAATGTAATAACACGTTTATCACTTTAATACCCAAAAAGCAAAATGCCACACATTTTGAAGAATTTAGACCGATAAGCCTCACAAAAACTTATTATACGGCTACCTCAAAAGTTATAGCAAATAGGCTTAAACCACTTATGGACAGAATAATCAAATAATCTCTCCCAATCAAGCAACCTTCATTGAAGGTAAGTGGATAAATGAGAATTCAGTTTTAGCAAGAGAAGTGGTACACACAGTGAATAAATCAAATTCAAAAACATGATGGTTAGGCATTAAAATAGATTTCTCGAAAGCTTTTGATAGAGTATAATGGTCTTTCATTAAAGAAATTAAAGCTTTTGAAATTCTTTTTCAATCGTAATCAATAGCTCACCTTAGGCCTTCTTCAAGTCACAAAGAGGATTAAGGCAAGGAGATACTCTTCCACATTATCTTTTTCATAATCTCAATGGAAATACTTTTTCGAATATTGCTCAAAGCTGAAAGAGGTGGTTTAATAAAAAGAATTAGGATTTCTAGAGATAATAATAGGCTGAATTACATATTTATTTGTAGATGATTTAATGATATTTATTAAATCTTCCATCAATGACGTTAAGAACTGGAAGAAAATTTTAGAAACATTCTGTCAAGTGAGTGAACAGGATATTAACTTACAAAAATCAGGTTCTTCTTCTCAAAAAGAGTAAGAACAAGTAGCAAAGGAAGAATACAAAACACACTTAAGATAGAATAAACTAGACGATGATTGCAAGTATTTAGGTAACCACCCCAAATCCACTAAGAATGGTTATGGACCAGGTTAGGAGTGGTTCGGACCGATTCTAGATTTAAACGGTCCGGTTCTGGTCTGGTTACGTGCCAGTCCAGTCCCGTTTAACATCTTTAAATATAAATATGGCCATGCTTTCCAAAATGGCCTGGCAAATGATTATCAATTAAAAAAAATAGTCTTATGTAAAAAAATTATGATAAATAGCTGGGCAAGGCTCTCCCTTTTGGAAAGAAATTCAATCTCGTAAAACTATATTTACTAACAACTGCTAGGATTTGGCTGGATTCTTGGATACTTTCTGCACATCATTTCAAACCTATACCTAAAAATAATGGCATTGATACACTCACAAAAATGTAGGCAAGTGAACTAATACTAAATGGAAATTAGAACAATAATTTGATGGAACAACTTTTTGATCAGAATACAATTAACAACATTAAGAATATAGCTTTAGAAGACGCTCAATATGAAGAGAGGCACATGTGGATTAGAAATAGAAGTGGTGATCATTTAGTCAAAAGCTATTATTTGCTCAGTCAATGTAATAGATTTCCTTTGGAAAGGAGAGGAAGCTTTTCTAGAGTAAGTGTGGGGATTAAAAGCTCATGATAGACTGAGACTCCACATTTGGAGAATGGCCTCAAGTTACCTCCTTTGGGCCCCTTCACTAAACATGGTGATTGTCCACTTTGAGGAGCTTCTACTGATGGCTTCCTTCATTTGCTTGGCTCCTATAACTAACTATACAAGAATAGCCTGGAGAGAGTCTTAATGGGATGTTTGCAATAGTGTTCCTCTAAATTGGGATGGAGACCCTCAGAAACTATTAGAACAAACTATATATTACATTGAGGATTACCAGATGAAACTAATGATCCTTATAACTTCTCTTTTCTTGGTGCCATTCTCTATCGTTTTATATGGAAAGAAAGGAATCTTGCCTTGTATTCTCTGAAAAAAAAAAAAAAACCAAGCGTACTTGATTTTGTACAGTTAGTTAAGAAGCAACTTTTTGAATATACAATCTTGTCTCTCAATAATGATGAGTCTCATATAAACGTAGATAGTTCCATTTTAAAAGAGCCATCATCAAGCATTTCAAACTCACAGGCATGGTTAGGAGGAAAGGAAGCCAGGGGGACAAGTTCAAGTTTTCATGAATGTAGCTTGGATACTTACTGGTTATGCAATTGGGGATGTGGTTATTGGAGAAAGGAGCATTATTCGGCAATAGCACCAAAGATGTCACTCCCTTTTTTTTCCAGCACAGTCTGAAGCCACTGCCTTGTCCATTGATACACAACTTGCATTTGAGCAAAATTGGTCCTTTATTTCCCTTTATTTCGATGCATATAAAGTGACCAGTTCTGTGAATAGTATAGAAAGGCCTCCCTAGGATTGTCATAGTCTTATTTCATCTTCCTTGAAACTTTGTTGGTAATTTTGATGAGTGGAGTTACTCTTGGATTCCTAGGCACAACAATTCAGTTGCTCATAGACTCTACCAATTAGGAAAGTCAACTGACTACAAAGTGTATTCTTTTATGGATTGTGTTTATTATATTGAATACATCTTCTTTTGCTAATAAAAATAAATAAATAAACGACTTGTATGAATTCTGTCATTCACAGGTTACAGAATGCCATCATGCACCTGTGCCTCAAAGAATCAATCATGAACATTTATGTCTACTATAATTATTTACAATTATTTACAGACTATCTGAATCACCTGTTCTACGTACATTTGATATTACGTGGCATTCCCAACAAACAGCTTCACAATCACAATCACACAGAGAGAGAGAGAGAGAGAGAATAACCACTATTAGCATGCTTCTGATATATTTGACTTAATGCAGCATCACAGAGGGAGAGAAACCACTCTTGCCACCACTAGCGAACTATGCAGACAACTGAAAGTTTCAGCAGTGAAATGAAAGAACGAACCTGACGTCACAGCAACAATTTGCACTTACACTCGCATAACCGAACACCTATGTCCATGTACAGACGATCCCGCTCTTGTCTGCAGAGGACAAAGGTTTCCCAAGACTGCTCCAGGNAAGAACAAGTAGCAAAGGAAGAATACAAAACACACTTAAGATAGAATAAACTAGACGATGATTGCAAGTATTTAGGTAACCACCCCAAATCCACTAAGAATGGTTATGGACCAGGTTAGGAGTGGTTCGGACCGATTCTAGATTTAAACGGTCCGGTTCTGGTCTGGTTACGTGCCAGTCCAGTCCCGTTTAACATCTTTAAATATAAATATGGCCATGCTTTCCAAAATGGCCTGGCAAATGATTATCAATTAAAAAAAATAGTCTTATGTAAAAAAATTATGATAAATAGCTGGGCAAGGCTCTCCCTTTTGGAAAGAAATTCAATCTCGTAAAACTATATTTACTAACAACTGCTAGGATTTGGCTGGATTCTTGGATACTTTCTGCACATCATTTCAAACCTATACCTAAAAATAATGGCATTGATACACTCACAAAAATGTAGGCAAGTGAACTAATACTAAATGGAAATTAGAACAATAATTTGATGGAACAACTTTTTGATCATAATACAATTAACAGCATTGAGAAAATAGTCTTAGGAGACACTCAAGATGAAGATAGGTACATGTGGATTAGAAATAGAAGTGGCGATCATTTAGTCAAAAGTTATTATTTACTCGGTCAAGATAATAGATTTAGCAAAGGAAAGGAAGCTTTTTGGAGTAAGTTGTAGGGATTAAAAGCCCATGATAGATTGAAACTCCATATTTGGATAATGGCCTCAAGTTGCCTCCTTCGGGCCTTCACTGAACATGATGATTGCCCACTTTGTGGAACCTCTCCTGATGGCTTCGCTCATTTGTTTGGCTCCTGTGACTATATAATAATAGCCTGGAGACAGTCTCAATGGAATATTTGCAATAGTGTTCCTCCAAAATGGGATGTAGACCCTCAAAAATTATTAGAACATACCGTATTAGATCAAGGATTACCATATGGAACTAATGATCCCCATAACTTCTCTCATTTTGGTGCCATTCTCTATCATTGTATATGGAAAGAAAGGAATCTTGCCTTGTATTCTCTGAAAAAAAAACCCAAATATGCGTGATTTTGTACAGTTAGTTAAAAGGCAATTTTTTGAATATGCAATCTTGTCTCTCAGTAATGATAAGGCTCACATAAATGCTGATAGTTCCATTTTGAAA
Organism: Sonneratia caseolaris; assembly: GCA_900006705.1. Lineage (NCBI taxonomy): Eukaryota > Viridiplantae > Streptophyta > Magnoliopsida > Myrtales > Lythraceae > Sonneratia > Sonneratia caseolaris. Next base: position 901,300 of record CXYZ01011872.1, on the reverse strand, counting down.
GAGTCATTATCAAGCATTTCAAACTCACAGGTAGGATCAGGAGGAAAGAAGGCATGGGACAAGTTCAAGTCTTCACGGATGTAGCTTGGACACCCAATGTTTATGCAATTGGTGATGTGGCTATTCGAGAAAGGGAGCATTATTTGGCAATGGCACCAAAGATGTCACTCCCTTTTTCCAACACAGTCTCAAGCCACTACCCTATCCATTGCTACACAACTTGCGTTGGAGCAAAATTGGTCTTTTGTCTCCTTTTATTCCGATGCATATGAAGTGATCAATGCTGTGAATAGAGTAGAAAGGCCACCTTGAGGTTGTCATGGTCTTATTTTATCTTTCTTGGAAAATGTTGGTAATTTTGATGAGTGGAGTTCCTCTTGGATTCCTAGGCACAACAATTTAGTTGCTCATAGACTCTGCCAATTAGGAATGTTAACTAAAGGCCACAAATTGTATTCTTTTGTGGTTTGTGTTTATTATATTGAATAGATCTTCTTTTGCTGATTAAAAAAAAAAAAAACTTGTATGCATTCTGTCATTCACAGGTTACAGAATGCCATCATGCACCTGTGCCTCAAAGAATCAGTCATGAACATTTATGTCTACTATTATTTACAATTATTTACAAACTATCTGAATCACCTGTTCTTCATACATTTGATATCACGTGGCATTCCCAACAAACAGCTTCACAATCACAGACAGAGAGAGAGAGAATAAAGACTATTTGCATGTTTCTGATAGATTTGACTTGATGCAGCATGACACAGGGAGAGAAACAACTCTTGCCACACCACTAGGGAACTATGCAGACAACTGAAAGTTTCAGCAGTGAAATGAAAGAACGAACCTGACATCACAGCAACAAGTTGTATTTACTCTCGCATAACCAAACGCTTATGTCCATGTACAGATGATACCGCTCTTGTCTGCGGAGGACAAAGGTTTCCCAAGACTGCTCCAGGAACAGCACAATACAGCTGAAGCATGCTCCTTCAGAGTGCAAACAACATCACCTTCCGAAATAGACCACACATAGACAGCTCCGTCTGCAGACCCAGCAGCTACATAGTTGTCGCTGGGGCTGATACAGGACCTACTCCAGTTTGATGCCACTCGATTTCCTGAAGCTCTCAATGTCCTACAAACTTCAAGAGTCCTCATATCAAATAAGTTATGCATGTTGTCTCTCCCGCTGGTCAACACCATGTTTCCATTTCGTGACAGAGAGACCGATGTAACAGAAAGAGAATGGGCAGCAACTTCATGGATTAATTTTCCAGTCTGAATATCCCATAGACGGAGATTCCCATCAACATGGCCCGAGCAGATTGTACATCCATCCAAGCTGAAGCAGAGAGTGTTGCAGTTGCTGTGACAGATGATTGTGTTGGTGCAATAACCTTTTTGCAAGTCCCAGACTTTTATAGTCCGATCATAAGCCGCACTCACAACGTGACGGCTAGAAATCTTGCTAACATCCACGGCACAGACTTTCTCTATGTGGCCTGTCAGGGGGTGATGGATCCGACCTGAATTTACATCCCATACATATAAATTGTTTGAGCTGCTCGCTGCAATGATAGATCTATTATCGTTTGTGATAGCAAGGTCAAGAACTGAACCGAGGCAACCATGGAGGGTACAGCTCAGTGAACCAGTGTTTGTATCCCACATTTTTATCATTTTGTCTTGTCCCCCAGTGATCAATCTACTTGAGTTGCACTCGAAGAGTATTGCTGCACAGCCACCTTCATGTGCATGGATCCTGTTCTTGCAAGTTGAGGGAAAGGTTGACTGAGAAAAGTATTCCGCACCATCTTCACATCTACGAACCACTCCATCAACTTGTTGCCGAGCAAGACTTTCCAAGCCATTTGCTTTAAGGCGCTCCATCATATCTTCATAGAGTAAATTAGCCTATTTTACATGAAGAACCTTAAATTAGCTAAATGAATTCCCCCAGGTTTATATAGGGAAAAATGTTCCAACAAGATTCCAGCATTCTAATTCAAGAAGGGTTTTGATTTGACATCGCTGGCAAGACCAAGGATTTCAACAGAGATAATTCTCTACTTTTCTTTCAGAAGCGAAAACCTCCATCATCAAGTACTGGTAAATACAGTAAATTTTAAACTGGGGTTAGAGTTAACATGTAACATTTCAGATACAACGAGTACCTCCAAGATGTAGCATAGAACACAAGGAATATACCTCATTGAGGCGCTCTGCATCCTGCATCTTTTGCAACATCCAGAGATCAATTAACATCTTGTTTTCAACCTCAGCATTCTTAGCTTTTAGAGTCATCTCTTCATATTGCCTTCTGATCTCCGCATTCTCACGCACAACTAAATCAACATCCTTTGTTTTCTCTTCCAGTTCACCTCTCAGTTTGGAACATTCATCCCTGCAGAATTTACCTTTGTTTGGTTCACACAACTTCATAACATATTGAAGCAGTACGGCTCTGCTTGCCAATAGATAGAATAGACCTTGTTTCTGTCAGCTCCCTCTCTAGACTCTCTACTTTCAGCTCTTTCTCCCGAAGCGAAGCCTTCAAAGATCGGGATTCAGCAACTTCCGTCCCCAGCTGCTCCGCCAGTCGAGATTGAGCTTTGTAGCATTGCTGAAGTTCCACTTCTAAGCTTTCAGCCTTTTCTTGCCACTCTAATCCCTGCGAACACAAGAATAAGACACCAACTCAACTCTAGCATCTTGCAAAGTCAGAGAAAGAGTATCAACAAAAGGCCATTTCAAGGAATCGATCTGCAACACACAGACCAACTGGGGGGACGGTTTAACTTCCAGTTCAATATAGCGCGTCGCAGCATAAGAAAATCAAGCGAAGATGAATTACTGAATGAAGGACCTGAGAAACAAAGGGCCGTGAGAGAGCAGCCAAAGCAGGAGCATGGGCGCCTTCTTCAAGTAAATGACGCTTTCGGAGAGCTCTCAGAGCGTGCGTTATCGCCTCCCTCGCAGCTTCCTCCGACCTGAAATTGCAATAGAGACAGCTACAACAGGATTGCGGTGGGAACAAAATCAAACATGATATCGGACTTTTCATGGAACGGTGATTGGTCGAGGGAGTCATCAACTGATACTAGAGAAGATCGAAACCGAGAATTCCAAATTTGAGCTTTCAGCTAATGCTGCTTACATTGAATTCCGGCGATTAGATTGATAAATCGGATCTGGACTCGTCGATCGCATGAGAGAGAGAGAGAGAGAGAGAGAGAGACAGAGAGAGACTCCGATTATGGTGAAAGATGAAGGAAGAAAAAGAGACGAGAGGGGAGGACACGCATTAGATTCATTGCGGGCTGGAGCTGGAATCACTTATTGGGCCGATGGCCTTTCGTTTGTCAAGGGGAATGGTAATGGCCTGCCTTAGACTCGACTCACCGCATTTGCAGAAGCTCTACTCAACTGGACAGCACTGGGTTTTCGAACTTGCCCTCGCTGTCACATTCATATATTTACTTCTGATCTTTCTTTCTTGCCAATTGTGGGAGTTGGTTGATTTTATGGTTTTCAGGGGTCAGGAGTAGAATTAAAGACATAATCCAAAACTTGATGATTTCAATTACCATACCACCAAAACTACCAAGTGAAAACATTTCAAGAAGGTTATACTAAATGTGTAGAGTGTGATTCGTTAGACGCCATTAACACGGAATGATCTATGGAGAGTGGAGTCCATCTTGTCGGCATCAGGTAAGATCTTACAATATCCCCGTGTACCATCATTCTGTCCCAAAGAATTCCTTATAAATGTTGTTGTCTCACTCCTGTATCATCCAGTAGAGAGCTGCGCACTAGTATCCTCAATGGACAAACATCATCAATACCATATGAGCAGCAAATGAAATAGCTTGTGAATACACTCGAATACAAAGGCAAGGGGGAAGAAAAGAAAGAAGATTTACGACAAGGGTCAAAGGAAAACTTGCAGTTGCCGATAAGGATTCAGAACAGGTTAATTCAAAAGCCTCGCCTGGGTCTTTTCTCGGCAACATTCACTCTGATTGCCCTCCCATCTAAGTTCTGCACATCCAGTTGAAGAAACAGACATCTTAGACATAGGCGAAGTAAGATCTCTGCTGCCTTTTCATATGCCAAAACTGCCTAGGATCAATTGAAAGGCGTGTAAGCATGCATGCAGGCAAAGACACACAGTAGATTTAATGAATGCAGGGTACCTTCAGGGGTTGCCCCATCCTCTGATACATTAATCCAAGTATGAAATGTGCATGAGCATTTTTGGGCATCTTTTTTGCAACGTGACATAAACCCTGAAAGTGTACATGGAATTGAACACATTAGGAGTCAAAGAAGGATCTTCAGTGCTTTGACATATTGCACTGTACAGTCAATCTGTGCTGACCAAGCAAGGTTGACAGTATACAAAACAGCATGATCAAAATGCACAACAAAGAACAAGGAGCAAGTCCTTGAATGATAATGATAAGTCAAACGTATGCTTTCAATTACATGCCTAATGATTCAGACAAAAAACAAAAAGTTATTCTTATTAAATAGCCACTTGCCATATTATCCCTCACTTCTGAAGGTCTACTCCCTCTCATGCCAGTGACATATTTAGCCAAATTCTACAGATGAGAAAAGGAGCTCACAATCTAGAAATTTGAGTATGACTGTCTGATGGACACTCACAGCTTTTCTTCGCACATTCCATCTAGGGCTACAATCAGTTTGGGAGAAGAGGAAGGGATGCTCTATAAAAGAAGGAAGAACAAAGGAAAAGCTCACAGTTTTGAGGCTGCTAATTTTTTCTTCCGTGGATGATGGGGTCCCTTGACCGTGCTGGTCCAACTCCGCATCACCTCCACAATCAACTGAGCATTCTATCTTACTCATCCTTGAGCGGCATTTCCCCGGCTTATTCAGCTTTCTCCCTTCACCTTCCAGAGTATCAGACTCTTTAGAGATAACAGTACTTTTATCCTGGCTGTTATCATCATTAATCAACCTGTACAGCCCGTCAACCTCATCAGCAGTAATACTAACANAGCCTGCGAGTTCTCCTATGGGCCTTCTAATGGGCTCTACCACATCGATCAGGATTCATTTTCTACTTCTATGGGCCCATTATCGACGACCTTGGGCCCATTTTCTACTACTGCGGGCCCGTCTCCAATGCGGTGCTTCATAACTGTTCTTTCAATGTTCTTCATTATGAAAAGAACACGAGGCCTGAATTTGGGCATCGACTGAAGTTAGGACCTGAAAGGCTCAGTCAAATTCGAGCAACTGAGGTGTCTAATGTAAACCCACACTCAGACAAGAAACATGAACAGGTGAAGCCTTCAATACCATTTAGATTGACAGCGAAGAAGCTGCAACTATCTCATTTTTCGTAGTACATCATCAAACTTTATTAAGTTAACAGTCAATAAAAAGATGCCCCCCCACCAGTCTCCAAACTGAATCGCCAAAATAAAATCTGTCAACTTGGCAAAACAAAATGCCTTAGTACAGCATTCTATGTAACTTTCGAAAAGGATAATTTAAATTATTTGAATAAAACATCTTATTAATATAATATTTTAATATAAAAATTTTAAAATAAAATTTCATAATATTTTTTTTAATATACTCCATTTTAAAATATTCAATTATTTTTTTATTAATATAGTTAATTTCTAATATTATAAATAACCTATATTAATATTATTTAATAGCGTATTTTTATATTTAAAATATATGTAATAATAGACAGAACTCTCTTTCCCTCCCTCTCAGCCTGAACTCTGGAGATGGGAGTGGCGCAGCTGCTGGGTGAGCGCCGTCATCGCTGTCGCTGGGTTTCTTCCCGCGCGGGGGGATTGCAGCAATGAGGAGGCCAGCTCGAGCTCGGAGGTTCGTCTTTATTTAGGGGGCGGAATTAATTTAAATCTGCACCCTAAACTTTTTATGCCCACTAATAAAAAAATTGCCAATGAACTTGGACTTTTTTCTAAAAAAAATACTAATTTTCTTTTTGTTTTGCGTTTGTGTGGCTGGAAGACGGAAAACTTGACCCTTGTAACTTCTTGTTGATTGTTATATTCGTATTTTTTAAAATTGAATCACATCTGGAATTGGCAATAATATATAGGTCTAAGTATTATATTTAATAAATAATGATAATATTAATTATAAAATTTAAATATAGTAAAAAATATAAATTTAATTCTAATAAAAATAAAATATAGTATGAGTGTATTTTTTTAAAATAGATGTCGAGATTTATGAATTTTTTAAAATGATTTTTAATTCATGCAGTCGACCGTCAGTTCAGTTATATTTGATAATTGAACCGAAAACTTGCAAGTTTAAATAGATCTGATCTGATTTAGAGTGCATTTGACTTAATCGTAAGTAAACCGTACAGGGGTGGTTGTCTGTTCCAAATCGAGCCGGTCCGATGGCCGGCCCGGCCCGACCGGATTCAGTTTTAGAAACTGGGGTTGTGATTATGAATGAATGGGTATTTAATTAAGTCTTGTCTCTATCTAACTCTTGAGGGGGCCCGAAGCATCGCCCGTGGCTGCTGTAGTGTACGAGTCCATTAGCATTGACTAGTGTAGGCAGGTAGGTGAGTCACTTCCCAATTGTTCAAACTGGTCCATATTAGGACCTCTCACCTAATACTTTTCGGTCTCTTCTTCCATCACAGTCAATCTCACCTTTTCCTCCGCAGTGCATAATGTCAAATCATCACGATACAATCAATCTTAATAGCCCAGCAACACTGGAAAGAGTGTTGTTATTACATACACAGACTTTACTAGAAATACCTCCCCTTTTTTCTAAAAAAAAAAAATTGAAAAACTAGAAGGGGCGCTTCAGGGGCCACTACTATTACCCTTTCCTGAGCTTGATTCGATTTGACTTGTACAAGTCGGTGCGCACACCGAAAGGCAGTACCCAAGACTTGAAAATTTAAAGAAAAGGGGGACATCTAGCAGATAGACTGTTCGTATGCTTCACCGGATGCGTGGGTTCAAATCACAGAGGCTCTGCAAGAGCAATGAATCCGACAATGGAAAGAAGGGCTTTTGCGATTTTATCATCTCCAATTTCCGTCTAGTTTGGATACTCCGAGCTTATTCTTCAATGGTCTCACTGTACCGTCCAAATGAATATTAGAACAGTCCAAGGTCTTCCTCAATACAGAAAAATCAGAAGCAAAAGCAGTGTTCAGTTACAGCTTCTAATACTATGATCCAATCGTGGATGAACCTATCGCTGTTGATTAATCAACGAACAAGTTAGTGAGACTAGCAAAGAATTCGGCATCAGATAGCACCTCAACTGAACTGAGCCGGTATTGCCAATTCCTCAGGACAACTGCTAGACAACTAAAATAAGGATCAGTGAAGTCCCTTTTTAACTCTATAGAAAAATGGGGAGGCCGCTCTACTGGTGAAATGAGTAAAAACCTTTTAGAAATATTCTTAGTGGGAACTTACTTCTCTCACATAGGTTTCCAAGGAAATGTCCTTTACCTGGAGAAATAATAGGGGAAGGGCTTAGTCACATTAGGCAAAAGATTAGATGGAGTGCTAGCTGACGACAATTGGAGGCTTAACTTTCCCTAGGCTAGAGTCTATCCCCCGCCAGCTCCTCGTCCAGATCATGATCTCATCCTACTGAAATTATGGGATAGCAATGAACATAACCCAACTCCATTTAGGTTTAAGAATTGCGATGAACAAATTAAAATTCTTATGTATGAATCAAATAGATGAATCACAAATAGACAGCAAGAAATAGAATTATATATTAAATTGAAAGAAGCACCCAATCGAAAAGATTTAATCTGGCAACAAAAAAAGAAAATCTAAACAATTGTGGCTAGAAGATGGTGACTGTAGTACAAAATTATTCCACCTTTCAACCATAAAAAGACACCTTCTTCTAATAAAAATTCTTTCAATGAGAACACTTGGCTTAATAAATCTTATCAAATAAGTACATATTCCATAGGAAAATATAAACAGCTCTTCTCCTCCATAGAACCCCCAAGCCCCTAAAGGTATTTCTGAATTGATTCAAGCTGAAATAGCCGAAATGGAAAACTAATTGCTCATTCAAGTACCTACAGAAGAAGAAATAACAAAAACTGTCAAACATATTAATTCTTTAAAATCCCCTGGCCCTAACGAAATGTCGGGTATGTTCTACAAAATATATATATATATATATATATTGGGATATAATGAAGAAAGACATTATTTCAGCAGTGCAAATTTTTTTCGTACGGGATGCTTATTAAAAGAATGTAATAACACGTTTATCACTTTAATACCCAAAAAGCAAAATGCCACACATTTTGAAGAATTTAAATCGATAAGCCTCACAAAAACTTATTATACGGCTACCTCAAAAGTTATAGCAAATAGGCTTAAACCACTTATGGACAAAATAATCAAATAATCTCTCCCAATCAAGCAACCTTCATTGAAGGTAAGCGGATAAATGAAAATTCAGTTTTAGCAAGAGAAGTGGTACACACAGTGAATAAATCAAATTCAAAAACATGATGGTTAGGCATTAAAATAGATTTCTCGAAAGCTTTTGATAGAGTATAATGGTCTTTCATTAAAGAAATTAAAGCTTTTGAAATTCTTTTTCAATCGTAATCAATAGCTCACCTTAGGCCTTCTTCAAGTCACAAAGAGGATTAAGGCAAGGAGATACTCTTCCACATTATCTTTTTCATAATCTCAATGGAAATACTTTTTCGAATATTGCTCAAAGCTGAAAGAGGTGGTTTAATAAAAAGAATTAGGATTTCTAGAGATAATAATAGGCTGAATTACATATTTATTTGTAGATGATTTAATGATATTTATTAAATCTTCCATCAATGACGTTAAGAACTGGAAGAAAATTTTAGAAACATTCTGTCAAGTGAGTGAACAGGATATTAACTTACAAAAATCAGGTTCTTCTTCTCAAAAAGAGTAAGAACAAGTAGCAAAGGAAGAATACAAAACANACAAAAACTTATTATACGGCTACCTCAAAAGTTATAGCAAATAGGCTTAAACCACTTATGGACAAAATAATCAAATAATCTCTCCCAATCAAGCAACCTTCATTGAAGGTAAGCGGATAAATGAAAATTCAGTTTTAGCAAGAGAAGTGGTACACCCAGTGAATAAATCAAATTCAAAAACATGATGGTTAGGCATCAAAATAGATTTCTCAAAAGCTTTTGATAGAGTATAATGGTAAATTAAACCTTTTGAAATTCTTTTTCAATCATAATCAATAGCACACCTTAGGCCTTCTTCAAATCACAAAGAGGATTAAGGCAAGGAGATACTCTTCCACATTATCTTTTTCATAATCTCAATGGAAATACTTTTTCGAATATTGCTCAAAGCTGAAAGAGGTGGTTTAATAAAAGGAATTAGGATTTCTAGAAATAATATTAGGCTGAATCACCTATTATTTGCAGATGATATTTATTAAATCTTCCATCAATGATGTTATGAACCGGAAGAAAATTTTAGAAACCTTCTGTCTAGTGAGTGAACAGGATATTAACTTACAAAAATCAGGGGTCTTCTTCTCAAAAAGAGTAAGAACAAGTAGCAAAGGAAGAATACAAAACATACTTAAGATAAATAAACCAAACAAAGACTGCAAAGAAGAAGAAGAAGAAGAACTTAATCTTTTCAATTTCTGAGAGGAAAGATTAAGATCTAGTCAAGTAGATGGAAAGCTAAAACATTATCATGGGCGGGTTGAACGACTCTCGGAAAATCTGTCTTAAATATTATGTCATCGTTTACTGTGAGTGTGAATAAAATTCCAATAAAAATCTGTGGTGGGGAAAAACTAAAAGCCAACGTCAATATTACACCCCACTGGCATGGGACAATATCTGTCAGCCAAAAAGAAATAGGGGAATTGGTCTTAGGAGGGCCTAAGATATGAATGTGACCATGCTTTCCAAAATGGCCTAGCAAATGACTCTCAATAAAAATAGTCTTATGTCAAAAATTATGATAAATAAATATGGGAAAAGTTAGATCAGCTAGGCGCTGCTCTCCATTTTGTAAAGAAATTCAAGCTTGTAGAACTATATTTACTAATAACTGATATAAGATAATTGGAAATGATTTAGGCACTAGGATTTAGCCTGATCCTTGGATACCTTCTACATATAATTTCAGACCTATACCTAAAAATAATAACATTCACAGACTCACAGAAATGCAGGTATGTGAACTAATACTAAATGGAAAGTAGAACAATAATTTGATGGAACAACTTTTTGATCATAATACAATTAACAGCATTGAGAAAATAGTCTTAGGAGACACTCAAGATGAAGATAGGTACATGTGGATTAGAAATAGAAGTGGCGATCATTTAGTCAAAAGTTATTATTTACTCGGTCAAGATAATAGATTTAGCAAAGGAAAGGAAGCTTTTTGGAGTAAGTTGTAGGGATTAAAAGCCCATGATAGATTGAAACTCCATATTTGGATAATGGCCTCAAGTTGCCTCCTTCGGGCCTTCACTGAACATGATGATTGCCCACTTTGTGGAACCTCTCCTGATGGCTTCGCTCATTTGTTTGGCTCCTGTGACTATATAATAATAGCCTGGAGACAGTCTCAATGGAATATTTGCAATAGTGTTCCTCCAAAATGGGATGTAGACCCTCAAAAATTATTAGAACATACCGTATTAGATCAAGGATTACCATATGGAACTAATGATCCCCATAACTTCTCTCATTTTGGTGCCATTCTCTATCATTGTATATGGAAAGAAAGGAATCTTGCCTTGTATTCTCTGAAAAAAAAACCCAAATATGCGTGATTTTGTACAGTTAGTTAAAAGGCAATTTTTTGAATATGCAATCTTGTCTCTCAGTAATGATAAGGCTCACATAAATGCTGATAGTTCCATTTTGAAAGAGTCATTATCAAGCATTTCAAACTCACAGGTAGGATCAGGAGGAAAGAAGGCATGGGACAAGTTCAAGTCTTCACGGATGTAGCTTGGACACCCAATGTTTATGCAATTGGTGATGTGGCTATTCGAGAAAGGGAGCATTATTTGGCAATGGCACCAAAGATGTCACTCCCTTTTTCCAACACAGTCTCAAGCCACTACCCTATCCATTGCTACACAACTTGCGTTGGAGCAAAATTGGTCTTTTGTCTCCTTTTATTCCGATGCATATGAAGTGATCAATGCTGTGAATAGAGTAGAAAGGCCACCTTGAGGTTGTCATGGTCTTATTTTATCTTTCTTGGAAAATGTTGGTAATTTTGATGAGTGGAGTTCCTCTTGGATTCCTAGGCACAACAATTTAGTTGCTCATAGACTCTGCCAATTAGGAATGTTAACTAAAGGCCACAAATTGTATTCTTTTGTGGTTTGTGTTTATTATATTGAATAGATCTTCTTTTGCTGATTAAAAAAAAAAAAAACTTGTATGCATTCTGTCATTCACAGGTTACAGAATGCCATCATGCACCTGTGCCTCAAAGAATCAGTCATGAACATTTATGTCTACTATTATTTACAATTATTTACAAACTATCTGAATCACCTGTTCTTCATACATTTGATATCACGTGGCATTCCCAACAAACAGCTTCACAATCACAGACAGAGAGAGAGAGAATAAAGACTATTTGCATGTTTCTGATAGATTTGACTTGATGCAGCATGACACAGGGAGAGAAACAACTCTTGCCACACCACTAGGGAACTATGCAGACAACTGAAAGTTTCAGCAGTGAAATGAAAGAACGAACCTGACATCACAGCAACAAGTTGTATTTACTCTCGCATAACCAAACGCTTATGTCCATGTACAGATGATACCGCTCTTGTCTGCGGAGGACAAAGGTTTCCCAAGACTGCTCCAGGAACAGCACAATACAGCTGAAGCATGCTCCTTCAGAGTGCAAACAACATCACCTTCCGAAATAGACCACACATAGACAGCTCCGTCTGCAGACCCAGCAGCTACATAGTTGTCGCTGGGGCTGATACAGGACCTACTCCAGTTTGATGCCACTCGATTTCCTGAAGCTCTCAATGTCCTACAAACTTCAAGAGTCCTCATATCAAATAAGTTATGCATGTTGTCTCTCCCGCTGGTCAACACCATGTTTCCATTTCGTGACAGAGAGACCGATGTAACAGAAAGAGAATGGGCAGCAACTTCATGGATTAATTTTCCAGTCTGAATATCCCATAGACGGAGATTCCCATCAACATGGCCCGAGCAGATTGTACATCCATCCAAGCTGAAGCAGAGAGTGTTGCAGTTGCTGTGACAGATGATTGTGTTGGTGCAATAACCTTTTTGCAAGTCCCAGACTTTTATAGTCCGATCATAAGCCGCACTCACAACGTGACGGCTAGAAATCTTGCTAACATCCACGGCACAGACTTTCTCTATGTGGCCTGTCAGGGTGTGATGGATCCGCCCTGAATTTACATCCCATACATATAAATTGTTTGAGCTGCTCGCTGCAATGATAGATCTATTATCGTTTGTGATAGCAAGGTCAAGAACTGAACCGAGGCAACCATGGAGGGTACAGCTCAGTGAACCAGTGTTTGTATCCCACATTTTTATCATTTTGTCTTGTCCCCCAGTGATCAATCTACTTGAGTTGCACTCGAAGAGTATTGCTGCACAGCCACCTTCATGTGCATGGATCCTGTTCTTGCAAGTTGAGGGAAAGGTTGACTGAGAAAAGTATTCCGCACCATCTTCACATCTACGAACCACTCCATCAACTTGTTGCCGAGCAAGACTTTCCAAGCCATTTGCTTTAAGGCGCTCCATCATATCTTCATAGAGTAAATTAGCCTATTTTACATGAAGAACCTTAAATTAGCTAAATGAATTCCCCCAGGTTTATATAGGGAAAAATGTTCCAACAAGATTCCAGCATTCTAATTCAAGAAGGGTTTTGATTTGACATCGCTGGCAAGACCAAGGATTTCAACAGAGATAATTCTCTACTTTTCTTTCAGAAGCGAAAACCTCCATCATCAAGTACTGGTAAATACAGTAAATTTTAAACTGGGGTTAGAGTTAACATGTAACATTTCAGATGCACCGAGTACCTCCAAGATGTAGCATAGAACACAAGGAATATACCTCATTGAGGCGCTCTGCATCCTGCATCTTTTGCAACATCCAGAGATCAATTAACATCTTGTTTTCAGCCTCAGCATTCTTAGCTTTTAGAGTCATCTCTTCATATTGCCTTCTGATCTCCGCATTCTCACGCACAACTAAATCAAAATCCTTTGTTTTCTCTTCCAGTTCACCTCTCAGTTTGGAACATTCATCCCTGCAGAATTTACCTTTGTTTGGTTCACACAACTTCATAACATATTGAAGCAGTACGGCTCTGCTTGCCAATAGATAGAATAGACCTTGTTTCTGTCAGCTCCCTCTCTAGACTCTCTACTGTCAGCTCTTTCTCCTGGAGCGAAGCCTTCAAAGATCGGGATTTAGCAACTTCCGTCCCCAGCTGCTCCGCCAGTCGAGATTGAGCTTTGTAGCATTGCTGAAGTTCCACTTCCAAGCTTTCAGCCTTTTCTTTCCACTCTAATCCCTGCGAACACAAGAATAAGACACCAACTCAACTCTAGCATCTTTCAAATTCAGAGAAAGAGTATCAACAAGAAGCCATTTCAAGGAATCGATCTGCAACACACAGACCAACTGGGGGAACGGTTTAACTTCCAGTTCAATATAGCGCGTCGCAGCATAAGAAAATCAAGCGAAGATGAATTACTGAATGAAGGACCTGAGAAACAAAGGGCCGTGAGAGAGCGGCCAATGCAGGAGCATGGGCGCCTTCTTCAAGTAAATGACGCTTTCGGAGAGCTCTCAGAGCGTGCGTTATCGCCTCCCTCGCAGCTTCCTCCGACCTGAAATTGCAATAGAGACAGCTACAACAGGATTGCAGTGGGAACAAAATCAAACATGATATCGGACTTTTCATGGAACGGTGATTGGTCGAGGGAGTCATCAACTGATACTAGAGAAGATCGAAACCGAGAATTCCAAATTTGAGCTTTCAGCTAATGCTGCTTACATTGAATTCCGGCGATTAGATTGATAAATCGGATCTGGACTCGTCGATCGCATGAGAGAGAGAGAGAGAGAGAGAGAGAGAGAGACTCCAGTTCCGGTGAAAAGTGAAGGAAGAAAAAGAGAGGGGAGGACACGCATTAGATTCATTGCGGGCTGGAGCTGGATTCACTTATTGGGCCGCTGGCCTTTCGTTTGTCAAGGGGAATGGTAATGGCCTGCCTTAGCCTGGACTCACCGCATTTGCAGAAGCTCTACCCAACTGGACAGCACTGGGCTTTCAAACTTGCCCTTCCTGTCACAATTACACATTTACATCTGATCTTTCTTTCTTGCCAATTGTGGGAGTTGGTTGATTTTATGGTTTTCAGGGGTCAGGAGTAGAATGAAAGACATAATCCAAAACTTGATGATTTCAATTACCATGCCACCAAAAGTACCCAAGTGAAAACATTTCAAGAAGGTTATACTATATGTGTAGAGTGTGATTCTTTAGACGCCATTAACACGGAATGATCTATGGAGAGTGGAGTCCATCTTGTCGGCATCAGGTAAGATCTTACAATATCCCCGCGTACCATCATTCTGTCCCAAAGAATTCCTTATAAATGTTGCTGTCTCACTCCTGTATCATCCAGTAGAGAGCTGCGCACTAGTATCCTCAATGGACAAACATCATCAATACCATATGAGCAGCAAATGAAATAGCTTGTGAATATACTCGAATACAAAGGCAAGGGGGAAGAAAAGAAAGAAGATTTACGACAAGGGTCAAAGGAAAGCTTGCAGTTGCCGATAAGGATTCAGAACAGGTTAATTCAAAAGCCACGCCTGGGTCTTTCCTCAGCAACATTCACTCTGATTGCCCTCCCATCTAAGTTCTGCACATCCAGTTGAAGAAACAGACATGTTAGACATAGGCCGTGAGATTGAGTTTCCTGTTTGGCATTTTACAACATTTCCAGCTTTCTGTCTTCATCGCAGTCTCTTACAATGAATTTCAAGAAAAGAGAAAATCACATGAAAGTAGGACTATTCATTAAGGTACCTGTCCATCAAGGGCTGCAATGGCATCGTTCATCTCAGTCTCCGATGCCATTGTTACAAAGCCAAAGCCACGTGAACGGCCTGTCTCTCGGTCAAAGACTACCCGAGCATCTGTCACTTTTCCATGCTCACTGAAGACCTGTTCCAAGCGAGCATTGTCCACATCCCATGGAAGGTTCCCAACATAAATTCTGAAAGAAGGCTCAAATGCTCGTGGGGTCCTCTCAGGTCGTAATCCTCTAGGGGCGGCCTTGTTGACAGTTAGAAACCTTCCATCCAAATTCTGTCAAGAAAAATGCGAAACAGTTAACACCTCCAGCAACCTCATCAAACCCTTAACCAGGTTTTTCATACTGGAATCTACTCGGAGCATCACTGTCATTGAATCTCTCCGGTTCCTACTTTTTCAAATGAATAAACGAACCTCCGTAGAATCACTTCATCTGTTTCTTCCTAATTCTTCTCCATTTATATTTTCTATTCATAATTTTGTCCTCATCTTTGAGAAGAGAATTGTTGGTTTGACTGACGTACTACATGGGAAATATAAGATCTAGGCAAGCGAGAAAACTACAAGCTAGCTAGTGGCTTTCAAGCCTCCCCTTGCCCTTTTTCGATAGAATAACTACAACTCTTCTCTTAGATAGTGGTCAATCACTTCAGGATAAGTTTGTGATTGCATATCAGCACAATCAATTCAGAGAAAAACAACCAACAGACCAAAAGACATAGCATTAGTCCAGTAAACTTGCAGGTGGGAGAAGAAAGTTACAGATCAATCATCTCGGTCTTCTGCAAACCACTACTCGGTTTAAAACAATAGCGTTACATTACCATAATGCCACCTTAGTTATGTCTTCCGTTTTCCCGTTTTTAGGCGAGAAATTTTCTACCTTTGCGTATCAAAGCTCACCCATAATTTTAGCATTCACTGTTCCCAGAAGCTACTAGGTTGAACTTTAAAACAGTGAACACAGAGTAAATCAAGCAACTGAGACAAGATATAGAGCTTACGTATTGGTGAAAGGTTTCTACAGCCTTCTCCGCCTCCTCCACAGTGCTCATTGTCACGAACCCGAACCCACGGCTCTGATCAGTATCTCTGCTGTAAATCACCTGCAGCCCCATAAACCACATAAACAAGAAACTTACAGGTCCGTCCCACCAGAACTTTCTATCTTTCGTCAGACAATTAAGTAGGGCACAGATTCGAAAGATGAAATCTGAAAATTGGGAATCGAATTCTCTTCCCCACCCCCACCCCACCCACCAAGAAAAACCCAGAAAACAGGGAGAAAGCCAACTTTCAGAAAAAGAAAGAAAAACCCACCTCGGCAATTTCTACAATACCAGCCTGCTCGAAGAGCATAGCCAACTTCTCGCTATCGACATCGTAGGGCAAGTTCCCGACGAAAAGCTTTGCCTCTTCAGGCGGCTCCACCAGGGGAGGCTCTTCCTCACCTTCAAAAACGCCGTCCTGAACGCTCTCTCCTTCCCCCTCACCTTCCCAATCAGACACCGTGGCCTCAGCCCCTGGAGCTCCCAACTGCTGCTCACCTCCCTGTTCTTCCTCTTGCTCCAGGGTTGTGGTCCCCGTACTGTCACCCTCCTGTGGAGTCCAGTCCGAGGAGTCAGAGACAAGTGCAATCAGAGAAGAAGGATGGGTCCTCCTCGTCTTCTCCTTCTTCGTAGGATGAACAATTTGAGCGAAGTGGGAGCAAAGGGGACGAAGCTTGATGGGCTTCTGTGAGATGGAGAGATACGAGTAGAGGGTCTCGAGAGGAGGGAGAGAATGGAGGCATGAGCCCGTTATGGACAGGGGCTTGAAGGCTGGAGCTGCTGCAGACGACATTTTCGAGTGGGAGAGGGGGAGGGAGAGGGTTTCAAGAGTGGAGCAGCGGTAGCACCGCAGCCCTCAGCAGATAAGGGTGGGTGGGTGGGTGGATGGATGTGGGGCGGGGTGGGGTTAAGAGAGAACGCAGCAGGCAAGGCAGCAGCTGATGACTAATCGCAGTTGCAGATGGTTGCTAACAATCGACCCATAGTCCAAAACGGTCGGTATTATTTGGGCTTTCAGAGGCTCTGGACTCGCTGACTGGGCATGCTTTTAGGCCCACTTTCTTATTTGGTTCGGCCCTACTTAAAAAGATGGGTTTTAGTCGGGTGTCTTTTCTTGACTCGGTATTACGTTGGGCAGAGGAATCGGAACAAGGTGGGACCTTTTGGATTTTAGCAAGCGATGTCGGTCCACTGTGTGTCCGAGAAGTCACGGTCTCAATTTGGGTCTTAAAAGTTTAAGAGACACGATGTGATCATGCAATGAATGGCGGCAGGATTACACCATTAATATAATAATCCTGTGGGGATAATGGCAGGCCTGATTTTCTGATCAGACTACTCTCCCATCGCACTGTACAGGAAAACAAGTTTTTAGGTTAAGTATCAGGTCTTTCATCCTTTCTTTCTCAGGCCAAGACTTTAAAAGAAAAGGGTAAAAAAAAAAAAAGAAAAAAAAGAAGAGGAATTACAGCCCTGCCCTTTTTCTCGTCTGAACCATTTCTATAATCTTAATCAGAACCGATGAACAGAAGAATGTTCTAGTTCTGACTTCTCATGGCATCCCATCCTATAACTCTCCCAGAAAATTTTGTTTTTGGAGTTCATTGAATCCATCCATCCCCCCCTCCCCACATCTATATAGAGTGGGAACGGAAGTGGTTGGGGAGGCGGGGACGCGGAGTGGCCGATCGGCCATTTCTGCAGGAAAGGTTCAGTCATTGGCTCCAATTTACTGTTTGCATATACATACACTCACACACACGCATGTACGACATGAAAAGGATTCCATAAAACATGAGTTCGATGTTTATTGTCTTATAGGCTATGATGCATGAGACCAGCTCTATATGTATGTATTCGCA
Source organism: Sonneratia caseolaris (assembly GCA_900006705.1). Taxonomy (NCBI): domain Eukaryota; kingdom Viridiplantae; phylum Streptophyta; class Magnoliopsida; order Myrtales; family Lythraceae; genus Sonneratia; species Sonneratia caseolaris. The sequence continues at coordinate 883,222 of CXYZ01011872.1, read as the reverse complement.
TATAAACACACTGCAGATACACGAAATGTGACCTTCAATGTATAGAACATACGGTGTGATCGGTTCTGAGATATATAGCAGACACCATTATTGATTAAAAGGAAAATAAAGATATATATATATATATATATATATTATACAAACAAACATTTTTCCAAAGAAAAATGAAGTTTATATATTAATTAGCAGCGCAGCTGGGAGTTGCAATCAGGCAAAGGGGAGTCTTCTTATGGGTTGTGAGCCCAAAGGCCTCTTCCATTTCAACATCTCCCACACCCATCCCTTCTGGGAGTGTCCAGTCGAACCGGTTCAGGAGATTCGCCAGAGCCAACTCAATCAGCACAACCCCGAAATTTATCCCCGGGCAACCCCTTCGTCCGGCCCCAAAGGGCAAGAACTCAAAGTCCTGCCCTCGGAAATCAACCGTGCTGTTCAGAAACCTCTCGGGCTGGAACTCATCCGGGGATTCCCAGGACTTTGGGTCCGTGGCTATGGCTAACGCGTTAACAAACACGGTGGTCTTCGGTGGAATCTCGTATCCCATCATCTCGCAACTCTCTATGGTTTCTCTTGGGACTAGGAGGGGTAAAGGCGGATGAAGCCTTAGTCCCTCTCTTACGACTGATCTCAAGTATGAGAGTCTTGGAAGGTCCCTCTCTTCCACCTTCAGTTTTCCCTTCACAGCATCTCGCACCTCTTCTGTTGCCTTCTTCAATACCGACGGATTCCTGATCAGTTCGGCCATTGTCCATACTAGACTAGCAGATGAAGTATCACTTCCTGCATTGAACATGTCCTGAAATTTCCAGGAATTAAAATCCATCCAAGTTAATCTCTAGGACGAATTTTTCCTGCATAATTAGCTACACTTCCAAATATATATATATATATATATATATGTATACATACACAAATACTAGTAGTAAAGAACTTACTGTGAGGACGCCCTTTATGTTATTATCGCTGAGATGTAGCTCTTGATTCGGGTCCTTCTGTAGACGAAGCAATACATCCACGAGATCTTCATGCTCAGCCCTTGGTCTTCTTGGGCCCTTGTGTTCCTCTATTGCTTCAGCGTACAGTCCATCCAGCTCCTGAAAGTTCTTCTCGATCTTTTGCTCAAGCCCGTTGAGCTTGTTGAACCAATCCATTTTCGGAAACAAGTCTGCAACGCAGAAACCACCTAAAACATTCTGTATCTCACGGGTCGTCTCATGGAACTTGCTTCTTCCACCGTCTCCTTCTGTGTAAAATCTCTTACCGAAGGTGACCCTACAGATAACATTGTTACTCAGGACAAGTGTCAGCTCGCTCAGATTGACGGGACCTGCAGGTGAGTTACGATTAACGGTCTGGAGCATGAGAGCAATCTCTTCGTCCCTAACCGAATGGAATGACTGCACCCTCTTCATGCTTAGCAGTTCCAGGACTACCATCTTCCTGAGAGCCTTCCACGTATCTCCATATGGGCCGAAGCTGACATCAGAACAGTTATAAGTGAGCTTCCGCGCTGCAAGCAAAGCAGGCCTGCCCGAGAAAACACGATCATGCGTCTTGAAAACCTCCCGGGCCGTCTCATCCGAAGAGATCACGAGAGCGGGTACTGAACCAAGCTGCAGGAACATGACCGGTCCATATTTCTGGGAAAGACGAGCCAGCGAGCGGTGGGGTAAGGAACCAAGCTGATGCAAGTTCCCGACGAGGGGCAACTTCCAAGGACCGGGGGGGAGTTTTCTGGGCCTTGGAGGTGTCCTCTTCCAGTGGCCAGTCAGAAGCCATAGCAGTAGTGGGAGGAGGAAAGTGCAGAGGAGGGATGACACAACAAATTGATTATCAGGATTCATACGTACGGCAGTGATAGCTAGCTCCAACCAACTCCGAGACGATCGATACAGATGAAGCTATATTGTGTTCAAGAGTATACTGAGATTCTGAATTATTACCAAAAAGAAAAGAAAAAAAACTCTGGATAAGTAGAATATTAGACTGAAGCGGGGGATTTCTGGGGCTATGTACCATTGAAGTAATGGTCTGCGATTACAACATCCTTGTGAAAGTCTGCCGAAGGACTGGTAGGCTTGACTCTTTGGCTGTGAGATTAGGAATTTCGGTTGGATGAACAAGCGAAGGATGAAGACAAGACATGAAGATTGATTTGACAAGTCAACTGTAGATAAATACACTCGCACCATTCAATAACAAATAGTAGTACAAACCAATTCCGGTTGTTGTTATTATTATTATTAATCTCTCTTATAATATAAAAAAAAATATTTATAAAATTTAAATTTAAAATTTTATTTAGTAAGAAGATATACTAAATTATTTTTTGTTTACTGAAATTGTTATTATATTATATTATATGATCAGGCAATATGGCGGAAAGAGGGAATATAATAAATTAAAAGGAAAGAAATAAGGTGACAGGACTCGCAAAATCGAAATAGCGAAATTGTTGGGTCATCTGAATGGGTTCAGAAACCGCGTGTAGCGTAGGTGTCACAGGGTCGGACTTCATTAAGGGGCTGACAATGGGTCTTTACTTCGACGTTGGGGACTCTGTCTGTCCGTTCCCAGAATTTACTGAACCCAAGTACTAATAATGATGTCGCCCGAAATCAATACCAAAAAGGAAATGCTGGAAAAGGGGCCTCAGGCCAGGAAACGACGAAGGAGAAGGGCCACGAGGAAATGGCAAGAGTGACAATGTGGAAGAAGACTTCTCATCAGTCAAGACCCCACACAGGGAGGGACATTCGAGCAAGGTCCGACAATTTCGGCTCACCAAGTGGGTAGCACTGGCGGCCAGCTGTTCCTACGATTATAAGAAAAAAAAGAAGAAGAAGGAAATGGGCTCATTCTGGCCGTTTGCCTATGAACCCGGCCGTACATTCCGCACATGGTGCTATTTATACGTCATGGACCAGTGGGGGGCACTCGATTATATTTGGCACCGTCTGTGAAAATCGCCTGGTTGCTATCACAGCCCCTGTCACTCTCGAAAGGACCCAACTTCAAAGGGGATGATGCCTTTTTTGCTTTGCTTTATCGATCAAGAAGAGTTCCCTTCTAGCCATCACGCACGCGACGTGTGTAATGTGCGATAGATAAACATCTGAGTCGTGCATGCTTGCAGAGTATATTATTCGCAAGTATTATTCACACACACACACACATATGTATAATATGTAATACGTATATCTCCCTATGTATGTTAGTCTTTTTTTCCCTCTGCATAAGTTTTCCAGCTTATTTATTTATATATATATATATATATATATATCTAGGGCTGGTTGTTTATTATGTATGTGGAGTTTTCGCCGATTCTTGGAAGAACTCCATCATCACGAACCATACGTGCAAATCAACTCCGAGTCTCAGACGCCTATCAATAATTACAAGTGTACAAGCACACAGCAAATACGTCGAGTCGAATCCTCCGCAGTACTCTTGCTGAAATCACAATTCGACTAACATATATATATATATATATATATATTCTCGGAGAAACACGCAATAGTTAAATATTTATTCTATCATTTTAGCCAAAAAAAAAATATTATCTGTTCAAAATTTTAAACCATATAAATGTTAAGAATTTATATTAATAATCCAACCACAAGCGTGTTAGATGGAAAAGGAAGACAGATGTGAGAAAAAAAAAAAAAAAGATGATAACTTCCGTCTCAAGGTGCTGCTACAGTGCTACTGCAATTGTGCAATGTCCCAGAAAGGGAATCATCACGTCAGGATCTCAACCCTAGGAAGCAAAGCTAGTTTCTAAGACTACACTAGAAGAGAAAAAGCAGGCACACCGCCTAAGCACGAAGCTCTGTCAGTTTTTCCTAGATGCCACTGCGGACCTCAGCCTCCACGGACAAAGACTGGATTTATTTACGCCACCTTCAGGTTATACATGCTCCGGCGTTGTTTCTCTTGAAGCCACTCGCTGCCCCGAGTTGCTGCACAGCAGGATGAAAATTTATTCTCTGTCAGTTTAACTCGCTTAACTGATCGCGTTGCAAGTAGCACAGAAGAAAGCTCGATGGACTGCTGCCTAGTATCTATCTATCTATCTAGTCCTCGTTCACATGTTCCCCAATTCCTGGGCCTTAGGGTTTATGTTTCGTAAAAGGTGTTCTTGTCTATGTTTCAACAAGCAAGCGCTCATAGATCAAAAACTCTGAGCCTATCACCCACGAAGGACGGAATAGATCCAAGAATATGAATTGCAAAACCATGCTTCTATGGAAAAATACATAGATGCCCGTGATCGCACCAAAGGCTCTTGGGATTCATCTTCAATAAGCGTGGGGAATGCATTGCCGCAAAGGCTCTTAGGACTCATCTTAAAAAAGCACAGGGAATGCGGAGAACCAGTACCTTCACTCTAAAAGACTTGATCGCAGTGATCAGCAATTTGTCCCCCGTAAATTGTCTCACTCTCCGTATAAGTTCTTGCTTTGAAATCTTCTTGTCCTGGATAAACGGGGAAGGAAATGTCAACCGAAGATTGAAAAGCAAAATTGGTAGAGTGCTTGCAAGATGAAAAGCAACTCACCTTATAGTCTTTGTGACACTTGGAGATCGACTTGACGGTGTGCGCAGGAAGGATCTTTGAGAGCTCGGAAATTGGCATTGGAAATGGCATCCATGGGGATGATGGCTTCCTCAACGGGCTTTGCTTCTCGATAAACCCTGCAATCATTATTGGGAGAACAGTTAGCTCGGTGGATGCGTTCATATTAGATCTGGGACACCAGACCAGCGAGAACAGATCCATTGCCACAGTTACCTCTCAAGCAGCATGGGGCTCGGAAACTGACTACGTACTCGGGCAAGACATGGGTGTTCGTGTGGGTGTTCCAAACAATGTACTTCCTAGGGCACGACAAGCTGTCCACACCCGAGTCAAACTCTTCGGAGCTTGGATGATACTGCTCGGACCTTGGACGAACGAGCTCGGATTTTCCAAGAATAACCCGGCAAAGCAAAAGATGCCTCAGACCATCCCCATCAACAGGAGCGAACTTAACACTGCAAACGAGCATCCCATAAGCGGATCAGACACATGAACATAAAAATAATGAGAAGCGAGTGACTACGAACATAAACTTGGGATTCTCACCTTTCAAGAGGATGATTGTCAGGGGACAGGTAAATTCCCGAGCCATACAGCCCACTGCTCTCGGTGCTCCCGCAATGACCGAACCCATAGGACAGAATCGTCGCTATGTCTTCCTTCGAGGTGGCATACCAAGCATATTTCACATTAGCATTTCCGCTGTGCTTCTTCTGTGTGGCCCGTTGGTAGATTTGAAATGCCTGGGCACGAGCCTGAGACATGGCGCTCGAGTAGCAGTTCTTGCGGATTGCGGTGACGATTGTTTGCTCCCCGAGTTGGCCCAGGCCCGATATGAACCGGCCCTTTATGAGGTCGTGGACCTTGTCCCCGTCGCTCATCCGAATTAGCCCGTTATCAGAGCACGAATATCGAATGGAGGCAGTGGCGGCGGGAAAATTACCAGAGGCGCCACTCTCACAGTTAGAAACAGAGGAGTAAGAGTCTTGTGAGGAAGTGTCCCTGAAGGAGTCGTCATCCTCGATGTCAACCGCAGCGCGGTTGAGGTCGAAGGCTCGAGGGAACTGGTTGCCGGCACCAACTCGTGCAATTGGGATTAACCGATATTGCTCCACAGAGTCGGCCATATTTCACCGGAGGCAGACTTCCAAAAAAGTGTTGCTGAACGAACAACTGGACTCGTAGTCGTGGTAGTAGAAGAGAGCTTGGGTTTGGGAAGGAAATGGGACGTTTACGTGGGGAAGAAGGGCCAGCACGAAAGAAAGTTGATAAGGAAACCGAGGGAGCCCCCCGTCGCCGCCTTTTTCGTTCTTCTCTCTCCAAGAATAATACCGGCGAAGGCAGGAGCGCTGGTTTGTCTATTGGCGGTAAGAGGCAGAGACCAGAGACGGCTAGGCCGCAAACCGCTTTTAGTTTCAGGGGCCGGTCGTTTTCTTAAAAGTTAAAACCCGCTCCTGCCTCCCGCCTCCTGTCCTAGAGAGGATATCTTCATTTATTTATTTAAATAATCGGCGGTCCTCTTTTGCACAGCGTGGTCCCCTTGTTCCTACGTTATTCAAATTGAATCCTCGTTCTCATAAAACTCTCTTATGTGCACCCCTATCGGTGCACATTTCTTTGCCTCTAACCTTCAGAAGAAGGGAAATTTTTTTTTTGGTGTCATATACACAAGTATGTGCTACAGGGCAAAGTTTCTGGCAGGTAAAGAGAACTCTTTGGAGGAGATGGAGTCCAACAAAATGGTATATTACTTATGAGTTCTAAAGAAATTACATATTAAAAAAACGGTTAAAATTAAATAAGATTTTTATAGAATAAAAGTATCAATGCGCATATAACATGTATTATGAATTAAAAGGATCGAATATGCATATGCAGGAGTGGCTTGAATTCGTATCGGCAAGAGACCGCCAATTGCAGCGGCTTCGGAAGGGAGATTTTTTCTTCTTCTTCTTTTTTTGGGTAGATGGCGTAATTAGAAACATTGGAGAAGTTGGAGCGTTTGACCAGAGGAACTAGAAGTCCAGGGGGACCATTTCGAATAAATGACCAAAAAAAATTTCGCTTACTCGCTTGCAAAGTCGCCCAACCAGGAAACTTTGTAGCGGAATTCTCCTTTCCGCCTACAAAACAAGCAATGTCTGTGGGCTACCGGAGCGTTAATTGACCAAATTGCCCTGGGTGGTGTCTCCCCTTTTGTGATTGTGAGGGGTTCGTTCATCCAGGAGAAGACTCGTTCTTAAGCATATTATATTATTGAATCATGCGGCTCTGAGTTAAGATTCATTGAATATTTTAGATCACTCACTCAGTTTCAATATTTGTAAGCGAATTCCTCCGCATTTCCTTACAAGAAAAAACAAAAAAGAAGAACCTCTATAATGTTAGTAGTTTTTCTTTTTATATTCAAGTTCCATCATTTGCTGAGGCCTGAGGTCCGCCAGAAAGAAGCCAACTCCGCGATTAGGATTTTACCATATCTGAGAATAGGATATGGCCTATCCATCGTGAGGTCAATCAAGATGGGCACCTTAGGCAACTCACTGATCCGACGAAAATTATGCTGACAAGGCAACAAGGAAACCTACTTGAGTCAAATCTCTCCCTCTCCCTCTTAGGCTTGGACTAAGAAACAGGATAGAATATTTGAGGGTACATACATATCTATTTTGGTCCCTAAGTGAGTGCACTAGATTAGATGTCAATGACTTTCTGATCACATCTCAGAGGAATCACTGATCAAACACATCTCAGCCGAATGCTTGCTTATTATCATCTATCTTTCCATTCGAAATAATTAAAAAAAAAACATCAATAATACTGGAAAGAAGGCTGAATGTACGAAGGCATCACCACTTTCTCGGCAAGAAGTTCACATCACAGCAGAAGAAAATAAGTCCCAAGAAATATACAAGAACCCTTCCATGGCAGCTGAATCAATCCCTCCTAAAGAAATGTTCATTACAACGCATCTTAAGCAAACCTTAATTCAGTTGAAGAGACAGAAATCAGGCGAACCCCACTCATGTTAATTGATCAAAAGCCAACAGACTCCAACAAGAATTTCAGTCCATAATCCAAAAGGATACATTACCATTTATGCTAGGATTAATGTCCCTAAGAAGTAAAATATAGCTTAAAGTTTTCAGTTGATAGCCTCTGATTACACTAAAGCTACAAAAGTTTCTCTCTTTCTCAGCTTCACACGAGAGAGAGAGAGAGAGAGAGAGAGAGAGAGAGAGAGAGAGAGAGAGAGAGAGAGATTATGAGAACAGAGGCCACAACAGCAGCATATGCTAGAAAATGCCAATCACTTGTTTTAACACGAGCTTGGAGAGGCAAATTATTTCCCTCCGGATCTATCACAAATCAAGATGAGGATGATGAGCAAACCATAGTGCTCACCTTACTCAGAAGCCCCTTGATCTCGAGCTCAAGCTTAGCTTTAGTCTCAGGTGAAAGATTGTCACCTTCCTGCTTCAGCATTGAAGTCATCATTTCCAAGTTTTGCTTTATTTGATCAAGTGGTGGAACCGGAGAATGTCCCAGGAGAGGGGCCCAGGCTGGGATCGGAATTGGAACTGCAGCTGGGACCGGCACGGGAAATTGGATTGGGGTATTACCAGTTTGAGCTGCAGATTCCTGAGGCTTCAGATAAGGGTTTATTAATATCCCATTTGTGAATGAAGCAGTTCTCATGCTCAGGTTCTGTAATGCCTTCGAAGGGGCAAACACTTGTAGTTCAAACTTCACAAGGGCCCCACCAAAATTTTGAAAGCCCCTTTTCAAACTTTTATGTGCTTTATTGGCATCTGATTTCCTCTCAAAAACCACTCGGGCTTTATTTGGATCTTCTAGTGAAGGGGCTATAACCTCCTTCAAAGCCCCAAACTTGGAAAATTCAGCCTCTAGAATTTCTTTTGGGGGCAGGGCATTGCCTTGCGAGAACGTCAACATAATAGGGGTCCCACGGGTTTTTCTCCTCCTTTGCCTTCGTTTCACTTCAATGGGAACAGCCTGAGTCTCTTTTCCTGGTGAGCTTGCAGATGTCTGAGTCCCATTCAGATCAGGTATTGAAGCAGGGGATTCAGCAACCTCTCTGAGTTTGGCCATCTCCTTCTTCCTTCTCTTTCTCCTCTTCTTTGGATTGCCTTCTGCAAATCCGAGAAGAACAGGCAAAACACTTTTTCCGCTAAAATCTGATTCAACAGCAAAATTTACACCACCATTCAGATCAGGCAAACCGTGTGATTCCTTTATTGGCAAGTGTAATGGAGTCATAATACTGCCGGGAAGGATAAAACGCTGAGTTGTCAACTTCAATTTTCTGCCATTTTCCTCAGCTGTGGTCAGTAGAGTCTCGCAGCTCTTTTTCCCCAATTCTTCTTTCTTTCTTCGTTCTTCTGGTTCAGCAGCTTTCTTGTCATTTTCTTTCTCAGCAATCACAATCATGCTATACATTTCGTCAATGCACCTGTCACCATGAAGTGAAAAACTTCTGAATCTGTAGAAGAATCCTTTGATCCTCTCTAAATTCACACTCTCACCAGGAAATAAGTAGCCCGAAGCTGCAATACGGACCCCTAAAAGAAGCTCGATTGATGACATGCTAAACAACTCCTCTGCAGGGATATCGCTTAATAATTTCAACCATTTCTGTTGGCACTTGCTGCTGTGTTTAGCATCAGGAGCAGATCCCACAAGCTCATCATCTACTTTGATGGATGATTCTTTTCCCTCCAAATTAATGTAGGGATATGACAGATACCTACTCTTCTTCCTTGCTCTCAAATCAGAACCCTTTTCACTCAAACCCGAACCAGAAACTTCATCCCCAATTAGAGGCCCATCAAGGCATTCAACTTTGTTTTCACTGCTATCTCCAACAACAGAATATTTGGCCCTCTTTTTATTCCTTGATTTCAACACCCTTTCAGACCCTCCTTCAATAACTTCACTATTGCAAATATCTTCAAAAATTTTGTCACTTCCAGTCTTATTTCCTGATAAATTCTTCAAATTCAAAGGTAGATCCTTTCCCAAACCAGAGGCTGCCTCTTCAGCATTGGCCACTGAATGGAGAAGATTCATAGACAAGTTGACATGCCCAAGAGAACAATAAAAAGCAGATAAATAGCTCCCCAGAATAGCAGGCTCAAGCACCCGAGGTTTGGAACTTGCTGACGCAAGGTTCTTGAGATGCAAGACAAGATCTCTTGAGTCCAACAGAGTAGCTGAGATATCACCAAAGCCACCTATAACAGAGGCTTTATTAGATTTCACACTGTTGCTATTTGACTGTGCGTTTGCTAGCTGGGAGGATGAAGAAGTGAGTCTTGACTTAATGCAGATACTGAATTCATCCACAGCTTTCTCAACAGCAGCAACAAAGCCCCTTGATTTATTTTGTCTAGACATCTGCAAGAAATTCTCATAGAAAGGCTTCAACTGAGATGAGTGATACCAAGAGACATGGCTATTTGCCAAATAGTGAACGAGTAAGTGGCCTTCGGACTCCCTTTTAACCCCAAATTTAGACGCATCCAGGGGACAGTGAATCTTTCCTGGCCACCAAATCTTGGTCTTGGTCCTGACCCACACAACATCACCTGTAGCAAATTCACACTCTTCATTACCAGTCGCCACCACATTCTTTGCTTCACCAGCTTCTTCAGGACTCTCGACTTCATCAGCATTTTTGTGCATCATTTCACAGTCAGGACGGCAAAATTCCACATAAAGGGATATATTATCCCCGGAAACATGAACCTCCTTATGCAGATCGCCATTGCCAGGTGACCCATCTACCTCAGGACCAGCAGCGTCCATACTTCCCAAATCAAACCCAGGATTAACTGAAGCTTCCTCCATTTCACCTACACAAGCTTAGTCCTACGCACCAACATTCCAATCACCATCAATAGCAAATTCACTTTTATCATTTACATTAGAACCAAATACTTCCCATACCATGATTCAAAATTGACCCTAGAACCACAAAACCCAGATAGCCTTGGAGCCACTTCGGGGTTTTCTATAACTGAGTTCCGATTCTTTAGTGCTCTAAAGCCTTTCCACTTCAGTAAAAATCCCCCAAGTATCCGAGCTACCTCCTCTTCGCACATCCCCGCACACACTCCATGGCTTAACAAGAGGAAGTCAGAAAATAACACAAAAATCAGAAAAAATAGCCGTCCATGGTAAAAGATTCGCACAAACGATCGAGGAAACTACATGCATCTGACGATAGATACCACCCACTGAGAAAGTTTTCAGACAAGAGAACAGGGGAGATCATGAGAGTACCTGAGCAAGCAATGGCGACGGAAAGGTGGAACTTCTTCAGAAGAAGAGAAGAGAAATCAGTAGAGCAGGCAGATTATCGATCAATGCAGTATCAAGATTAGGAAAAATCGAAGAGAACAGGGCCTGGGGTTTCTTTCGAATATATAAAGTGGGGAGAGAGAGAGAGAAGGAGGGAGGGAGGGAGGGAGTAATTACTGAATAGGCAAAAAGATGCGGCCTTTACTAACCGAGTAGAAAGTGCTCGCTCTGGAACAATACATGTGACCACTGCTTACTCGAAGTCGAAGAGTCCGTCTGGGGGAGCCATCATACGTTGACGGTCCGCAGGGTTTAATTTGGATATTTCACCTTTTCTGGGGAGATTTTACCATAGTTCGAAAAGCTCATTACAAAGTCTCAAATCACAATAATATTTTTATTAAAAAAAATAGTATAGATCAAAGAATGATAATGTCTGCAAGATATATTGGGGCCCTTTCTCTGATCTCTAAAGATTTTGCCTTATAAGTCAAGGAAGCTCATCATAAATGTTAAAGAATGCTCTGATTCTCAAAATCGCAGAAGCCATAACCATTTTAGAAGCATATGCATTGACTGCAATTGTATCTGCCCTGTCAATATTACAAGAGCAACGACCGAATGAGCCCAAGAAAAAGCCGTTCTCAATATACGCGCAAGCAGCTCTGCAAGAAAACTTCAGAGATAAGAATTGCCATCCCCACATCTGATAGTTACATTAACAGCATGCTGACTGTTTTACGAGAGTGCAGCAAGGACTTATTTTTACAACCCCAGTCCAGTGTCAAGACTCTGGCATGTTAAATGGAAAGCCTCATATCTAAACTATTCCTTTATTCAAGCGTCAGCCGCCTTCTCAAGAGGTGCAACCTCCGCTGAGACATCCAAATCTCCCTTCATTTTAGCACGTTTTGCTTCATAGTCTTTGACAGCTGCCTTAATAGCGTCCTCAGCGAGCATGCTGCAATGCAGCTTAACAGGTGGAAGGGAAAGATGCTTTGCAATTTCCCTGACAGTAATAACACATGAAGCAAAGTGTCTTATGAGCCCACAGCCAACTTATTATTCTGAGAAACAATATTCTCATGACAATGATGGGATTGAGATGAAATATCAAATTGTATAGGTAATAACTACACATCCTCGTAGGTGACTACTGCATCCTTCTCTAAATGCTCATACTTGTAGTAGAAGGGACTCTGCCAAAAATTGACATCCAAAACATTTATAACCAATGATAGATCATCCTTGAGTGTGCTCATCTTTCTTCATGGCTACAAGGATAGAGAATTTGCATATTGTTCCAATCATTTATATATATATATATATATATATATATATATAGTTTAGCCACAAATAAAGAAACAATATGCAAACTCTCAATCCTTGTAGCCATTAAGAAAGGCGAGCACACACACTCAAGGATAACCTGAACCAATCTGATTGTGAACTACTGAAGCTCATCACAAGTGAGCATCTGAAAATGATGATATTCTTTCTCATGACTGGGCAGATGCTCTGGATCTATTATTCTACAGTCATGAAAATCTTAAGAGCTCATAATAGCAACTCCAACAATATAAGATCCATATGTAAGTGTTAGGGAAACAGAACAAAACTCACGTATTCTTAATGGATAAGACCTCCTCCATCTGCTTTCCCTTCACCCACTCAGTCGCTGTGTCACAGTAAAAGACATGTTAACCACCAGACATGAAAAAAGCCCCGAAATGGCGAAACAACACATAAGACAGGATTTTCTTCATAAATAAGAAATGGCATAAACAAGTGAAGAGATGAATAGCCAATCATATACAGGGCTTACTGCATAAAAAATAGTGAAAGACTACGATAAACATCAAATGCATCGACTGGGCCACAGAGATAAGATGTAAGCATCAATTTACTTCGCTGTACACTACAAAGAGATAAAACACCAGTCCACTACCTTACTGGATAATTTTTTATGGCTCCTTAAACAAAGAACTTAGCAGAATAACTCATCCCAAGCCTCAAGGAAATAGTCACAAACCCCGACTTTTACGTAACAAACGACTTCAGTATTTTACAATTCTAAATCTATGGATGACCCATGAATCTCGCATTTTGTGCTTCATCCCAAGGAGGTAGCACCAGTTTCCTCCCAAAAAACTAAATTCATGCTTCAATAATTCCAATATCACCAGAAATATTCAGCAAGAAGAAATTCCAATTCTAAATCAAATCCATGAGAAGCCCACAAAGACCAAGTTCTCCGGCACCATCTTGTAGGCCAAATAGTCAAATTCGAGCTTGGTCAAGTGTGGTAAAATCTTGACAAAGCTCACCATGACTTCCATGCAACAACAGCAAAAACTTGTCGAAATTTAAGGCACGATAGTAACAAAATTCAAGTAGAAGCTTTGCGAGATCTGTAGTAACGAACCGACAGAAGACGAGGCGATAGCTGAACCGCAGCCAAAGGTCTTGAAACAAGCGTCGACGATCTTCCCTGTTTCCTCATCGACCTTAATCTGCAACTTCATCACATCGCCGCACGCGGGAGCGCCGACAAGCCCCGTGCCGACAGTGGTATCATTCTTATCGAATGATCCGACATTCCTGGGATTGTTGTAGTGATCCACGACCCTCTCGTGGTACAACCGCGGGAGGACCTGGAGCGGCCTTACCGGCGCCTCCACCGACGCGATGCCGAGGAGCTTCTTCGTGGCAAGCCTGAGCATCTTCAGCGGCTTCGATTCACCCGAGAGTTCACCTCCCAGAAAGAGAGAGAAAGAGAAGGGAAGATCAGACGAGAGGGAACAAGTCGAGGAAATTGAGGTTCCGAATCCAACCTCTAGGGTTTGGAAGAAGGAAGTGAAGCGTGGTTGAAGGGAATTATGACACGTGGATGGGGAGAGGAGATGCGTCCAGAGGCAGAGCTCCGCTGATCTTCTCCAGCTTTACTGGATCAATGATGTATATGCGACGTGCTCTGGTGTCGTTTGATGGTGAAGCCCAGTAAAGTTCATTAATATCAATCTGCTCCCTACAATTTCCTGCTTCTTTCGACTTCCCACAATTTAGTTTGGTTATGAATATCGCAATTTGCTAAGATGTCTTTAACATCAATCCAAAAGTTCGAACCTTCACATTATGATGATTATGAATGTCACTCTGTATATTCCCTCAGGGTCAGGTCAGATTTGATTGGAATTATCAGTTTTATAATCTCCAAATGAGTCTAAATGGTTTAAAATTCAAGTACGGTTCACTATACCCTGTGATTTCTGGGACTGAGTTCAAGCCAACGGGCTACTGGCGTTGGGCCTAAAGAGGGTAGGGCCCAAAATCCTTTTTCGTGGTGAGTTGAGTAGGGTAGTTAGGGTCGATGAAGTGAGGTCATTTGCTTATGTTGTCGATCAGACGTCATGTTATGCAGAGGAGGACTAACTACTGTCCATAAGTGGTGAGTAAATATATGGGAGGTGAAAACCGTCCCAACATCTAATGGCATAATTTACTGATTAAAATTAAATCACCCTTCATTTAAAGCATGGTTACATATCTCTCTCTGTGTGATTTGGTTCCGTGTGTGTGTGTGTATTAAATTCGAGGTTAACTCTAGATGTGTTGATTTACATCAAATTTGGATTTGTAACATCTTCAAGAAGCAAGAGAAGACGAGAGATTTGTCAGTTTAAACTATCCAACAAGACCTCACATGGCCCTCAACTCCCATCAACATGTTAGATAACTTTGGCATGGTACTTGTCGGGCTGGTCAGCCAATGTCAACTGTTTGACTGCTGGCATGAGAAAGAGACTTGAAATCAAGAAACTCTAGATTTCAATTCTCGCAAACCTACTCCTTCATTGCCTATTTTTCCTACCATTTTTTAGACTTACTTTTGTAATCAAGGGAATGAATAATTTAAGAGAAAAAAGAAGAAGAAGAAGAGAAATTAGCTGACCTGGCAGGAGATGTCTCGCTTGTTCCTGCAGGACTTCCCATTGACTAATTGACTGTGGAAACGGAAGATGTAAATTAACTCCACATTATTGCTCCATCATTAAATTAAACAACATTAGCTTTTAATTAATTGCCATAAGAGAGAGAGAAAGAGAGAGAGAAGAAAATTCTAAGCTCTTAATTAAGATATTTATACTTGAGAAGAAGCATTTATAGTCCGGTGAACTAATGGCACCTTTTAAGGGACAGAAATGTGAAGCCTTCGTTCCCTCCCTTTGGGTCCTGTCCCCCAATTCGTTGCTGCCATGGAGCATGGGTCAAAGCAGCGGCTTGTCGAAAATCTCATCTGCTCCCAGTCCTTTGTCCTCTCTGACAATTGCGAACATTATCATAAGTCAGAGATGATGAAGATTGAGGCTCGCTCTAGTACCACGATGCATGAGTTTCATGGCCTTGATGATCAGCTCCAACTGACCAATGTCCCATCTCCCATCACTCCTTTCAAAACCATGCCGAACCCCCCACCATTTCCCGGAGTAATGCCCCCTGAAAGCTATGTGTTTCACAGCACCACGGTTGACGAACTTGACATTTACGAGGCCAAACCGTTTGCGGAGACCTACGATGGAGGGCATGGCCAGGTCATGGACAATTTCCTGCAGCATGGAGGGTTCTTTCCCAGTAATTTCAATTTCACTGACAGCACTGGTCTCGGCATGGCCGAACACTTCAACTGTCAGCTGGATGTGAAGCCGATAAGTGTTATGACCCCCGATGAGATCTCTTGCATCAGATCAGCTGAGGACCGATACGGTCTCCTGAATCAGTTTGGTGCAAACAAGAGCCGGGCCCTCGTCTCTTTGTCGGATCGGAGGATGTACAAGGATCGCAAGAAATCCCATGTAGTCAAGGGACAGTGGACCGCTGAAGAAGACAGGTGAAAAATGCGAAAGAAGAATCCATCAACTTTAGCTAAGAATCCAAGACTATTTTTCAGTTTTAAAATATTTTGTGCTGTCGGATTAATTACTATCTGGTTCAATTGTTTGTTTGATTGTAGGCTTTTGATTCGACTCGTGGAACAGTTTGGAGTCAGGAAATGGTCCCACATTGCTCAGATGTTGCCCGGTCGTATAGGCAAGCAGTGCAGAGAGAGATGGCACAACCATCTTAGGCCCGACATCAAGGTCCTTTAAAATATAGACTAAAACCTAACTGATTACATGATGATGTACGTGGTTTGGTTTCTCTTCTATCTAAGTGTATAAACATATTAAGATTAACACGGATTGGTCCCGTATGAGGTTTGCAGAAGGATGTATGGAGCGAGGAGGAGGACAAGATCCTAATCCAAGCCCACGTAGAGATAGGGAACAAATGGGCCGAGATCGCGAAGAGACTCCCCGGCCGGACCGAGAACTCGATCAAGAACCACTGGAACGCCACCAAGAGGAGGCAGTACGCCAAAAGGAAGTGCCGCACGAAGCATCCAAGGGGAGCCCTTCTTCAGGACTACATCAAGGGCCTGAACCTGGGTGACCCGAAGAAGCTGCCACCTAGCAGGAGCGGTGGATGCAGCACAACAAATGCATCTCAGAAAGCGGACTCGAGTGTAGCTGATGATAGGCTGGTCCCGGACTACGAATTCGAAGAGGTGCCCATCCCTGATGTGCCCTTTGACGATGATGAGAAGCTGTTCCAGTTCGACTCACTCCTCAGGATGGATGTCACGAGCGAGAACGAGAAGATGGAGGTGGAGAAGATGGTGGATGAAATGGTGAATGTGAACTTTGTGGTAGATGAGGAGGAGGACGGGCCAACGAAGGAGATGGACTTGGTGGAGATGATCTCTCAAGTTTAATAGTGATAACAACGAGTGGATTTTCCTCGGCTACTACAAGAGTTTCTCGTGTTATTATAAATGAGCTACGTGCATTTTCCCATTTTTGCTTCTTCCATAAAGGGCGAAACAGGAGATTTCAGCGGATAATAAAGAAAGAGCTGGATCTGATACATTATTTTACACATCAATCTCTGTTGTGCGTGCTGAGTTTGTGTTCTATGTACTCATCAGATAACCAAACACAGAAGTGTTAGACTAGTGAAGGAAGGGAGCAGACTTGAAGCCTTCCACATATACGAAGTAAGTCACAGGGAATATATATAGTAAGAACAAAGACGATGGTTATAATTGAGAGTAGAGTATGGTATGTTCCTCGAATCCTGGAATCCTGCTGCCAAGAAAGAGCACTGCAGGAAATTCAGGATAAGCGAGTCATGCAGCCCAGTGGAAGCCATGTTGAGGTGCCTATATAAATTAATTAGTGGAGTCGGCATGGAACGGCTCACATGGAAACATTGCGGATAGGATCGCTGTGAAGAACGGCTCCATAGCTTCAATCGTATGAGTGAACAAGATTGCCGCTTTTCTCGGGACTCGTCATGTCATATCAATGAAAAGAATAGCTGGGCGAGGGTCTGTTCACTATCGCATGCAGGAGGCAGAGAATTGCCAAAGAACTTGCTCATCAGACGATCGATGACCCCACTACATGAAGGAGCTGGCTTCATGAAAACTTATAAACAGCCAGTAGCCTAAAAGTTTTTAAGTAATTGAATTGGATTTCAGCTGCCACCAAGCCCCCATAAAATTGGACACAAGCATTTCATCAATCTCATCTCCAGTTTTACTTTTAGGGATGCTTCGACTGTTGCATTCCCATTGTGTGAGGTTACGATTCATCGCACAGTGCCAGCCTTCACACCGAATCACCTCATAAGAAGGGCCGGAGATCTGATCAATCTGAGCCAGTGTATGATATCAGGAAACCGAGTTGTCACACGTATTCTCCACCGCACCGCACCCTAGCTAATGGACAACGCAATGTGTAAAAATAACTTATTGTATTACTTTCAAAAATGTGTCATCTGTTTTGTGGGTAAACTAAACTTGCACTGAAACACTTCTTACTTTTGTTGTTTTGTTGGATCATGAAAGTTGCACCTGTCAATGAATTGAACCTTACGGATAACTAACAAAGAGCTTTCACGTCAACCGTTCAGGACTCATGCTTATTTTGATATACGCAGAGACAGGTTGAAGTACAACTCTCCATTGAAAGTACTCTAACCTAACGAAGAGACCAAAGCCCAGCAATTAGGATCGAGTCATTGTCAGTGATCACTACAATATCGGTCCGGGACTTCAGATCACGACTTATCTCTCCGCACAGAAACACCAGCTCAGCCACCGGCTACCTCGTTTCTCTGCTCCAGCGTGCATCACATCACATCTCATCGCGTGGAACAGGTAACGTATCGAGCTACCACACCCATGATCTCTGTCAGAAGGTTGAAAAATGAAATGTACGTCCATCTGATTCATCCATTCACTCGCTACAGTGCCTCATGATTTACTCGCATTCTGCTCCTCTCATACATACGGGCATACTATGCTCGTTTGTTATGCATTGCATCTTAGCAGTGAACCATCTTAGTTAATAGGTTGGATCTGAAGTTTGAAGAACCCGTCAGCCCGTGAGGACTGGGCTCACACGGACATATTTTCTCCAAGTCTCAAATGATTAAAATAAGATATATATATATATATATATAATTAAAAATAAGATGTCGAAGAAAATGGTGTAAATTCATATATGTGTGTGTGTATAATAGGCGGTTGCTTCACAAAGCAGTCAAAGTGTAATTGGTGGTAGCTTGGTTGCTTCTCTCTTCTTGTCCTGATTGCTATGGGCCATAAGATTGCTTGGTGTTCAAGCTTTGTCCACCTCTCCTTTACAATCTTTGTCATCTTCGCCTGCCCATTCTCTTCCTTTGCTTTACGGTGTCAGTTTTCCCATCCATCTTCCAGAAGACCATCATAATCCATTTATTTGTTACATATATTAATTCTTAAAAGAAAAATCTTTTAAAAAAATTATGACGTTAATTCTTGTATTTATCTTTGTTCTCTATTTTATTGATATTTTCTCTATAACAAGGGAACAAAAACCCTGTTTGTATGTTTATATATGTGCTGGTACGCATAATGATGATTTGCACAATTTATAGACAAAAATTAATGAAACTCTCCACTTGCAAAGATCGTCATGTTTTAGCTGTTCGTCGTGTTCGCCTCTGTCAATTGTCACGTCATTTCACGATGGTACAGTAGTTAAGAAAAGAGAGTTGATTTTGGATTCCATTTCGAAGCCCTGGCTGGCTGGCTGGCTGGCTAGCTAGCTAGCAAGTAAGGAAATTTCCTATATGGAAAACCTTTTGGTTGTATGCTATATATCTTGTATTGAGGTTTCATCGGTCACAGATTGTGCGCTGAGGCCTCTTACCACCACTTATCCAAAGTTGAGATTTATGAACGTTTGTCCATGTACCCAATATTAGGATCAGCAATAACACCCCGTTGGTCAGCAACTGTCCACATAATCCTTGGGCAGACGGACACTTGCTTTCGGGTATAGCTATCTAGCATTTTCTTGTTGAGTAAGACTCCACATGGCTCGAGCCTTCTGTGTCCATTAATCACACGGTGAAACTGCAGGAGGAATTCCGTCGGAGTCTAGGTAAAGTGTCTGGTCCCACCTGAGTTCTAGTTGCAGATAAGACCCACCATTGAGATTTTGGCCTCAACTCAACTGCAACTAAAAGCTACGCTATGATTGCTGTCAACCACTTTGCCCACGTTAAAGAGCATGCCGTGTGCTCAATTTGGCCTGCAACTCTCCAACCTTGGAGGGGCTGTCCCCGATCTCAGAGGATTGATTGATTAATCATTGCCTACGCGGGGGGAGAAAAAGGCCCAAATCATTTAGTGACCCATAAATTCTATTCTGTTTAAATTTCAATCACTTTTAGTATCTTTCCTTTTCTGTTCGGTCACATCATGTAAATTGTAATCCTCCTCATTGTAAGCCGACAATCAAAACAGTCAAGCCCCTCTGAAAGGAGCTCTTCATCGAAGAGGTCTTTGTATATATGACTATTTGCTTAGTCTATTCATCGAGTACTCCCATCATCAGACACACTACCGAGAAAAAGGTGGTCTGTGCAGTGAAAGAGAATCTTTACAAAAACCAACAGAAGATCGACAACAACCATTTAATAATGTATACTTTCAGGGGTACCTTCCCAACCCCAACTGCCAATATCAAAACCTTGAAGGGTTCGAAACCGGAAGGCTGTGAACCCAAGGAAAATTGCATGCCTGAGAAAGAATGATATGTGTTTGCATGGACAGAAGGGATTGTGACCCAAGAGGAGTTTGGTCCTTATCACAAGATGTATTTTTTTGTGAAAGTAATAATGACTATCATATCAAATCAAATTAATTAAAAACAGAAACCTAAGCTCAAGGCACATAGCCCCTTCTATCCCCCGTCTCTCTCTTTCTTTAGTTTTCCCTGCAAAGCAAAATGAAGCAAAGCATCTCTCTTGTCTTCCCACGCACCACAGCACATGAGGCTGCCTTATTCGCTTTCTCTTGGAAGCATAAAAACTTTCCTTTGCTTATAATTTAGTAGCTGCTAGCTGCTTTTCATCTCTCAGCCCCCCCAAAAAAAAACCATAGAAATTTGAAGTATACCCTTTCTTCACTGACTGTGTAGTTTTAGAGCTTCGCAGGAGAACTCATCTAAAGTTTGGATTAATCTCTCCTCAGCCTGATGTGTTGTCAAGATTCAAACACATGGCCATCTGCTGACTTCTTATTATCAGCCCTCCTCTTGTGAGAAGCCATAAAATGGAAACTTCAATGGCGTTCTTATTTTTCTTTCTTTGAAAAATTTCCCGGTACGATTGTGAGCTCACATTCATTTTGAGCCTCAACCTTTGCGTGGATTTATTCTCCCGCTTTATTCTCAGATATATTTCCCTTTTCCGGGATGAAAGAGTGTTGTGCTACGCACCATCAACTAATTCTCTCTCCATTTTCGGAGAATCATGTACTGCTTGTTCTGATTTAATTCTCCTACCTTGTTTATTGTTTTCATCTTCTTCTACAAAATATTATTTTCCGGGGGTTATAATTTCCATCTAGTTTGTTCCGTTAATCCTTCTGAAGGATCTACTCTTTCTTCTGTTTTCCTCTGCTCTGTGTCATCCTAGACCTTCCTAAAGTTCCACCAGCACTTCTTAGGAGTGGAAGACTCAAGAGAAGTGGGAAAAGAAACCAGAAAATGAGTTTCCTGAAGGGATCCACGGAGGATTCGTATAAGCCCATGGCAAATGGTGACACGACTGCTGCCAGTTACTGGTTTAACTGGAGGGTGCAGCTCTGTGCTCTCTGGATCCTAGTCTCAGCTATATTCTCCCTCATCCTAATATGGAAGTATGAAGGCCGCCGGAGATCAGACAGTCATGTAACCGGAGAAGAACCGACCGACCAAGGGCATGCCGGACTCTTGTATGATGATGAGATGTGGAGCCCGTGCCTCAAAGGGGTTCATCCAGGCTGGCTTCTTGGGTTTAGAGTCGTTGCCTTCTTCGTGCTTTTAGTCATGCTGATCATTACATCGTTTGTAGATGGAGGAAGCATATTTTACTACTACACGCAGTAAGTTCTTTCCCTCTCTCATTTCCAGTTCCAGCAAATATTTCTTCTTTGGGTTCATTTTGTACTGATGCTTGCCAGTTTAACCTTTCGGCTTTTGCAAACTGTGGACAGGTGGACTTTCACCTTGATCACAATTTATTTCGGGGTATCCTTCTGCTTCACTCTCTGTTGAGATCGGTTTGCGAATCCTGTTGTGTAAACTTCGAGCTTACCTCCATACTCCCCCTTCTATATGTAGCTTGGCTCATTGCTATCATTGTATGGGTGCTACGAGTATCACCACAGACTACTCGGTGAGAACATCAAGAACATGGAAATAGATTCCGAGAGAGGAGCCTACACTGCTAATGCACCTGGGAACGGTTCCAAAAATTTCAACAGGAAATCGACCCCACAGGAAGGCCGTAAATTTGCAGACATCTGGGGATATCTGTTTCAGATCATATTCCAGGTACAAAAATGGTAACTTGGAGTCCCCACAGCTGCAAGTTGCACAATTCGTTACTGTCATTAGGACGTCAATAATAATATTATCTGTTAAACAGATGAATGCAGGAGCTGTCGTACTCACGGATTGCGTCTTCTGGTTCATAATTGTCCCGTTTCTGGCAGTCAACAACTATAGACTGAGTTTCGTGAGTATCACTGAACACTTAGCATAATTGGAAGATCCAACTTGATGACGAGTCTTATTTGAATTCTAAAATACATTGCAGCTGGACATTAATATGCATACGATCAATGTGGTGCTGCTGATTGGCGACGCAGCTCTGAATTGCTTGGTAAGATTCTAGATTTCCATTCTCCATAGCATTCCCCATTGTTTCCCTGCCCATTCTTCACCTCCAGAAATCAAACATGTTCCCTTTTTGTCCCAACTTTTCGCTCCCAGCGTTTTCCTCTGTTTCGAATCGGGTACTTCTTCATGTGGACGGTCATTTACGTGATCTTCCAGTGGATTCTCCATGCCTGTGTCTCGATTTGGTAAACATTCGTTAATTACTCTCTCATTATCAAAACTAATCTAATCAGTTCACATATCTCTTGGCAACTATAGTCTTTTTTGTTGGTGAAATAGGTGGCCGTACCCTTTTCTCGACTTGACATCTCCATTTGCTCCTCTGTGGTATGTCATCTGAGCACACCTTCCTCCTCGTACACAAACAGCCGTTGCTTAAATATGCTTTGCTAGCTAGCCTGCCTAAATCCTTTTTTTTTTTTTTGGTTTTTGGTTTGGTTTCATTTTTTTTTTTCCCTGTGATTCAAAGGTACATCTCAGTGGCATTGATGCATTTACCTTGCTATGGGATTTTTGCGCTGGTGATAAAGCTAAAGCACTTGCTGCTGTCGAGGTGGTTCCCTCGGGCCTATCGGTGCGCAAGGTAAATTAATCTGGCTCCGGGGCTCATGACGGGGAGAACTCTGGTTTCGATGTCTGCAAATTCTAGAGACAACACTAGATGTAGGTAGGAGGGCATAAAAGCCAGAACAAATACACAGACAGGTGGTCAATTCAGGTTTTGACGAGTACAGACACAGATTCGTAGAAAACAAAACATGGTGTCACTGTAAAAGGGAGGGAGTAGATGAGGTTATTTGAAGGGAAATTCACAAACAGGAAAAATCCCTCCGAAACTTTTTCTATTTTCGATGGATGACCCAGTTGATAACTCGGGCAAGTTCATTGATTCTATCGAGCTCTGACACCGAGTACATGTCAAATTGCTATAGGAAAGATTTCAAAATCTTGCTCAATCTTCAACACCGCAAGAGGCGTGGCTTAAAAGAGAGAGGGATAGGGGAATCAACGTTTCTTCTTCTTCTTCTTCTTCTTTTTAATTTTTTGGGTGAAGGTGAGGATGATTCACGGGACAGAAAAAGAAAATAAAATGATAATTTTTTGAAAAAAAAATTCTTCCCGACAAAAAGAAAAATAAGTGGTATTTTTTAGGCTTTTACTTATTCATTAGTGAGATTTGACTAAAACGCACCATTTAATGAGTAGATAAATGTATCGCATCTCCTCCATCAGCCAGTCATGGTGGGCACTTTTCTAGCCCCATCTCAGGAGCCAATCACACCGTGGAACGATAACCCACCCCGTAACTTATCGGTCACGAGGATCAAATACAGCAACCCGATTAACTTCCTCAATATGTGAGAGGATCTTTCCAGCAATTTGCTCAGCTTTTGCAGCATATAATAAAATTTTATAACCGGATCTGCTTTACCTTGGTTACTGCATGTGGGGAAAGTTGTTGCTCGAGTCTTTTGAGAGAATCTACAATGTCTCCATCACTTACTTTCCCGGGGAAGAGCCTCCCGCATTCCGAGCATATACTATAGATTCATGTAAATATACAACGCGGGAGAGAAGAAGAAGACAGCACAACCCATTCTATACTTACATTTGATGACCATTGTAAGGGTAGAGCTCCAGATGAAATCCGGTGTTACAAAATGATCTCACGAACAGAGACCCAAATGACCCACAGCAAATTTTACTCGAGCAGTATGTGCCTACTCCAGCTCTTCTATTCAAAGTAGGAGAAGGCAGCAAAACCAGTAAAGTACCTGTCGCTAGTCAAAATGAGGTGCTCGGCAAAGAATCCATCAGAATAACGGTATCATCATCTCTGCTGTCTTTTGTCCGGTCAGAACTTGCCCTAGGGACTAGCGGTGATAGAAACCCAGCAGAGCGAATGGACTGCGATCTGCTTCTCAGCAAGCTCAAAGGTCCACTCGACAACTCCATCTTAGAGGAGTCCCAAGACTCATCATGAGCCCCGAGTTGAGCCTGACAGGGGCACTTCTCTAGTCTTTTTAAGCACTGCTTATGGAAAACTAGTTCACAGAATGTACACCTCTCAACTTCATCTTCCTGTTCAATAATGCATTTTTGTCAGACGCCCATAAAGACGAGTCTGGTAAGAGGATGCAACTACGAAAGAAATGGATTTTTTTTAATCAATCTATCTGCACTGCTCTTCATTTGCTGAGCAAAAAAAAGCATAATTACAAGCAATTGAAAATCCAAGAGCTTCTTTGCAAAAGCCGTACCATAAAAGCCTACCTGGAAAGGAAATATTAGTGAAGAAGGGTCAATACAAGCTTGTTTAGCACTGCAGGGGATTCCCACATCGCAGCATATAAGGCACTGTTCGGTAATATGTTCCAGGATCTTCCTCGAGACAGTCTCCAACATAGTTGGTAATGCTGCATTAGCAATTCATGCACATCAAAATGTGAAAATAATATGAACTTATGCATATTTTGAACAAATGGTAGAAATTTCAGCAGGATATATGATGCCTCTGAAGAGATTTTACGGATGGTATATATATATATATATATATATCTATATTTTAGTAGTCAAAAAAGAAAATTCATTAATATCGCATCAAGAAGATTCGTAAAATTGTATACAAAAAAACTTTTACTATACAAAAACATGAACCTACCCATAAAATCCCTTATGAATATGTAACACTGAGATCCCCTATACATTTGACTATACCAAAAGTGTATATCCCATGTCCACCTCTCCATAAACTTAAAATCATTTGTTTCTAACCCCTTGAACACCCTCCTGTTCCTCTCCTTCCACACATGCCAAAAGATGGAGAATGGTATCAATCTAATAAATTTCTTTTCCTCTTTATTACCACAAACCCCAAACCATGCTCAAAGCTCTTGATTAATTGTTCTTGATGTAGTCCAATGTACGCCTATTAGCCGAAAAGCCACCACCCACATTCTACTAGTCCATTTGCAATGAAGAAGCAAATGATTAATTGATTCTTCCTCTTTCTTGCATAAGAAGCATCTGTTAATCATAATCTTTCCTCGCCACATCAAGTTGTCGATGGTTAAAACCCTACCCCATGCTGCCTCCCAAGCCAAAAAAAAAAAAAAAAGCCTTTATGGGGGCTTTACTCTGCCAAACCTGTCTCCATGAAAAGTCTCCAACTCCATTTATTGGTAGAAGTCGCTCATAATATGACTTAATGGATGGTATATATTAAGGTTTTTGTTTGAGAGGTAACCTGCAAATACGCCTTTGGAAAGATCAATGAGATCCCTTAGGGCGAAAAAGTCATTGCTATCGAGGAGATAACTTCGACATGTGAGTCCTCGATTGATGGACCTCTGAAAAGGGCATCGAACAAATGGAAGCATAGACCTTATCTTTTTCCGAATACCCATCACATGGAGGAGACCTGGCACCTTTGTGAGCAGAGAAGGATTGACTGCACTAACACAAAGCATGGGCTGCATGAAGCCAAGAGTAAGGGTAAATATCCAACCCAAAATGTAAAGGCAAGGGTAGTGATAAACACGAACAGTGCATAGTCAGCAAATGGACCCAAAATTGAATACCATTATCTGATTTATAGGACTAATTAGGAAAGACAATGGGATGGTCTAATAAGGTTAAATAGGCCACATCAATCACATTCCAGGCAACACAATGTAAATGATATAAAGTTCTGACCACATGAATGCTTTTATCCACCTGACTACTCTTGATCTAGAGGTATCTAGTAATTTTCCAGGACATGGATATGTTAGTGCAGTCCAAAGAGAGCTCTAACATTTACCTTATCATGGATGGAATCAAGATAAGACTTGGCCAATTGGCAAACAGGATACTCAGTGAAATCCCAGTAATGCAAGACTCTTGCAGGCAAGACTGTAGTGTCATTCATGTGGCATGAAGAACAGAACAACTGCCCCATGTACTGGCAAAGACGAGGCTTGCCCCAGCCCAGTGTATGCACTAAGTCTCGTACCAGAGTCCTCCCTTCATCAAAATGCTTGCGGCAACCTGCACAGCAATGATGCTGTCCTTCTAGCAATTCCTTCATTGATTTGCAAGGCCGAATCTCAACAATTAGTGGAATGGTCTTTCCTAAGTTGAAAATATTTTCTGCCTCAGCCAAATCAGAAACAAAAATAGATTGATTGGCCAGTCTATTATTATGTTCAGGAGAGCTAGGGACCAAATCAAAATCCTGAGGGGACAGGAACCACAGTAGAGCATTTGGAGGGTGGGAGAAGAACCCGCAGTGGATAACTGACTGGAGACAGCCTTGAATTAAGGCACTTCTTTCAGAAATAACATCAGGAGATGCACTCCCAAAGAGCTTTCTGGATTCTCTGTCTATCGAAGACCATTCAGAGGGAAGACTCCAGCCCTGTTCTGCAAAGAACGATTTTAGACGCTGATAGAGTGTTAGAAAGTCACGATACCTTCGCTCGACCTTCCACTGATCATTCCCATTCCAAACTCTTATTATGTACACAGTATATTCCTTCACTCCAACGATCCTTTCACTTAAGGACACATCCCCTTTCTTTTGTTTTGCTCCAATCACTTCAACCCCATCAATTCTCCTTTTCTGTTTAATGAATGGTTCCATATCATTTGCAGCAGAGGTAGATGCAGTCAGTCCACCATCTCTCAGGGAGAAACTTGACTCTGAGTGCAAGCTCCTCTTCCCATGAGAGAACCGAGCCCCAGGGGACTCAGTGGAATCAAGTAAAATTTCCTCCATGTCATGGAGAAAATCATCGAGAAATTCACTCAGCTTGACATTCTCCACCTGTAACAGAATTCCAAGAGCAAAAAGATACACTTAAAATAAAATAAATGCTAGGGAAATATATTACTAATTCTATCCTTTTGAGTCTTCAGTGAACTATGATATCTTGAAATTAGGCATAATATAATAGCAAAAGTAGAACTTATCAGAGATAAGTTTATTTTGACTGGAAGAGCAAGAGAATAAGAGGAGAGAAGCTCTACATTTAGAAACCATAAACTAACCTTAGTTGGGGAAATGCATTCCTCATAGATATCCATTGAAAGGTGGAGATTTGTAGAACACCTTCTTTGTTCAGTCTCTATGGCCATCAGGTCAGATGAATTTTGCATCTCATCATTGGGGAAAGCGGTTTTTATCTTCAGAGTAGTTACTGGACGAAGTAAGAGTTCATTCATAGTTGAGTCTGAGAGTGGGTCCAGTTTCATGTCAATGTCTTCCACATGTCGACTAGGGTCAGTGTTAATGAGTTTCTCTGGATTCACACAAGGATGATCTACTTCCTCACTAATTTGCTCATCCTTGGGAGCTTCTTCCAGCTCTAAATGGACTTTCTCCACTACTGGTTCTTGATTCATCTGAAATATATTGGTTATGGAACAACTATTCAGATACTCTTCTGATTCATCAGCATCTCTTACCTGATTGCTGCGTTGAGAACTATCCCAAACATCTTCCTCTGGTTCTCTACAAGCTGTTTCAGCTGATTCCTGGGGACCACTTGGATTTGCAGGACAAGCTTCTCTAGTCCTTGACCTTTTGTTGGGATCTGGAATTTGTTCCTCGAACAAAGGCAAGTCCTTCAAATCTTTCCCTTCCCCAGTTTTCCTAGCAATTGATAAATCAATCAAACCTTCAGAAGGAAGATCCGGAGGGTGTCCTTGAGTTTCAAGGTTCACTTCTCTGGGTTTGTGCAATGTATCAAAAATCAAGGGATTTGCACTAATTTCCTCCATTTCTTCAACAAAGTCATTCCAGTCATCTGCACCAAAGGCAACAGACGAGTTCATATGAAAAGGGTTCCCCTCATCTTTCCCCCCCATGTCATATTGTATATTCCCCAAATAAGGTAAATTCTTGCCACTGTCGTCATCCGAACCATAGTTGTAACTCGAATCCTCATCTTCCGGGCAACCATATTTTAGTAGCTCTCCTTCTTCCCCTTCCTCATCCTCCTTTCCACCCAATATCATTTCATCGTCAGAATTCAACTGACTCAATTGAATATCTTTTTCCCCACTACCCAATTCAAACAAAGAAGCATTTCTCGTTTCAAATAAAATTCCTTCCTTAAAGGTTCCCGGCTTGGCATCATCTAAGGCACCAAGAGGATCGTCCCTGAAAACAGGACCTGTGTCCAACTCATGGCGATCAACACAAACCTTGACTCTATTATTTTTCGAGTTCAGGTCATCACAATTCCGGCTAACCTGAGAAAATCTAGTACTCAAATTCAAATTCCAGTCTAACCTCCCTCTGGAGCTGAAAGTGTGAGAACTCTTTTCATCCCCAAGACTCCTAAACGACCCAAACTCAGAGTCTAAGCAGTCAGTGCAGTGCATTGAGCTAGACAAGTTCGAAGTCCCCACCGCCAAGTCCGCGCTACAATACCGCTTGAACTCGGATTTTTCACGAGACGAATATCGCGATGGTGACGATGCATTATTGCCGTCAGATTTCGAGCAGACGGCATCCGATAGATCGGGAGAGGCGACTATGCCGGAGGTGACATCTTCCCTCCGAGGAAATTCGTCTCCTCCATTTATCATTTGAAAGATGAAATCACAACCAGAAAAACTTGACCCGAAATGAGAAAGAATTGGATAAATAAAACAAAAATTAACCTTGAGCTGACGTCGGGGTACCAAGGTCGAAAAAGATCGCAGATTCCGATGCCGGGTTCGAAGAGTAAGCTTGGAATGGCGATTCTCGAAGGGGAAGAGAACAAGAAAACAAGAGCAGCAGTTATCTCCGGTTCGTGTTGTTCCGTGTTCGTTCTCTGCGTCTGCTTCTTGCTTCTGTTTCGCAGCATTCGTCAGTGGGGGCTACCGAGCTCACCAGCTGCAGACCGGAATCAGTTACCTCCTGAAGCCGAAACGACGACGTTATGCCGCTCCAAAGCGAGGGGGAAAATCGTCGTCTTTCACTTGAACCCCCGTGGTCTGAGAAGTCGGCACTGCACCGCAGGGATGAAATTGACATCGCAAGAGGACTTTTGGGGCCCAGCCGCCCAGAGGCATCGCTTTCTGGCGTCGACGTCCACACGGAGGAGATTTGAGTGTTCGAATAGTTTAATATTGCGTTTGATAGGAAGGAATTGGAACAAACGGGATGAAATGAATACTATTAATAAAATACAAATGGTTTGTAAATAAATTTAGTAAATTTTAATATCATCATTGTGAGATTCCTTCCCACCAAACGCAGTATAAGATTATACGAGACTGCCTAATAGAGCGATCATCTCAACTTCTCAAGCATAAGTCTAGTTAAGTTGTGTCACACTGGGGGCGAAAATTTAATTGGGGGCTGGCTGGATTCTGGTGAAAGTTGGGTTGGTCAGCAGTGGCCTGTTCCATCTTTCCCTTCTGCAGAATATTTGTATGTGCTGTGTATAGTAGTACTAGTAGTACTTCTTCACCATTGTTTCCGAAAATTCGTACCGATCTTGGAGGTTGCAAGAGCATCTCAAGTTGGGGAATACATTCGTGACGACCATGGAGGTTCATAAGCATCTCTACTTCATCACAAACAGTAGTGCTCATCTCAAATCAATTCTATGAACAACAGAGACACAGGCTCGATAAAACAATCCCTTTCATCTCGCACCACAGTGAACATTAAGTGTAACAATGCAACTTAAGTAGAGCTGCACGCAACTGCACCAGCATCCTTCAGAAGGGGCACCAACTTACCCGCTTGATGTATCCCTGTGACCGCTGCAATCCCAAGAGGAGGAGAAGAAAGACAGGTATTTCTCAGTCACGGATACTAAGAATATGAACTAATTACAAAAAGGGAGAAGTCAAGAGCGGCCTCACTGTCACAGCCACCAATATGTTTTCCTCCGATGAATACATTTGGAACAGTATGCTGCCCAGTCCATTCAGCTAGAGCTGATTGGATGTCAGATCCATCACCTTCCCATACAAGAACACAGTGTCCATCAGTAAATGCGGGAGAGTTCGGGAATTTAACTGGACCAGTCATATTTTTTTGGCCATTCTGGAAGTCATGTGGAGCGAAAAAAAAAACATACATAATAATGGTGCAGTTCCAGATCCAGTTCTGAACAGTAGACATGTACTTACTTTCCCTGTCAAGCTCGATGACCTTATGGCTTGCTCCAAGCTGTGTGAGCAGCTGCTTGACCCTCTTGCAATAACCACAGTAAGTTTTGCTGTCCATATTGATCACCAAAATTGGTAAGAGACCAGAAGAACAGAAGGTGAAACATTCAGAGCTATGCTGCAAAAATCAATCCATAAACTGCAATATATAATATACATGGGTAAGCATTTAGTTCCGGGGGTGCATAACTATTGGCTGTAAGAACAGTGGGCACAAGGAAGAGGACATAGAAATGGGGAGATCCCCCTCAGGCATTTTCAAGCAATATCGTATCGTACGGCCTTCTACTGTTTCATTATTCCGAATGGATCAGCCAGTAAATCTAAAGGTTCGGACTCATTGAACTCCCACTTGGGATTGGATTAACAACACCTCCATGAACCTCCTATCTCCATGAATTGCACAAGGATCTTAGAAGAACCATTTGAATGCCCCCTTACTCCTTACTCATCTTGTATCAAAGTTCCCATCTTTATGTTCTTATTTTACTGGCTATATGAACTACGATGGAAATCACATTGACATGAAGCTGTGTCTGCCAATCGGCTTTAATCTTGAGTTCAACCATCGATTGATTGGTTTGTTCTGGTATATGACGAATGAATAGACTATCTTCTATTGATCGAGGAACTTCGGGGGGCTCACAGTGAGGTCTCGCTGCTTATCAATGATTATCAAGAACCAGATTTCTGAAGATGGGACTCAAATGCATATTTTCAACAACCAGAAGGAATCAGACGTCAAAGATGCGGGAAGAACAAAGCAGCAAGCATGTGAAGGTATCGAGAAGTCAACTCAACGATCGCCAATATCTAACCTGAAGACGACGACCGGAGTGGAGGAAGCGATCTCCTTCGCCTTAATCAAGGTCGCCTCCAACTCTTCTCTGCTCTTCTTGCTCGACACCAACCCCATTTTCCAGCCTGCCGGTGGTCGATCGTTCCCCTCCCGCAGTAAGAAACCCAGAGCCGGCCGGAGTTTCAGTTTGGCCACTGAATTTTACTCCCAATATTAATTGTCGGTGGCAAGTTCGCTTTTTGTCTCTCTTTAGCCCTCGTTCTCCGGTGATTCGACCAAACAGAGAGGGAAACGGGCAAGAGCTGAAATATGGGGATTATCGCGAAAATAGATGAAAGTTATGGGGGGCTTGAGGCAAGAATTGAGCTCTGAGCAGGCGATTCATGTGCCAAGGCATGCTTTTTGCTAGGCCCACCGCCCACCCGAGAAGTATCAAATGCAGAAGAACCAGCCGATCCTGGACAAATGGCACCCGGTCTATACTCCAGACCGGCCCGCTCTATTTGGATTGGGCCAGCAAAAGGAAGCTCAGCCCACATAAAACGATATACTCAAATCAAGGACAGATGAAGGAGGAGATCAAAACCGGCCGGTCCATCACCGATTGTCAAAATCGTCGGCCGAGTCGCCTCCTCGATGGAGGAAAACCGCAGCAAGTTGATGGTCATGCTGCTGCCAATATTGGCTCCTGATCAAATGCCGCATATTCAAAAGCGATGGCACCAGCGCGGAGACTGCCGAGACTATTTTACTACTATTCCAGAACGTATATAACAATTTCATCGGATGACTTATCTTTGATTTGAAAACTCTAATGCATTCTCGAAATTTTATTTTGTTAAACTTGCTATTCTTATTGAACACACAAAAAAAAAGAACCTTACGCTCAATTTTTCATCCCCTTTTATAGAAAAGAAATATTAATTTTTTTAATTATATAAGTACCCGTTTAACTGGTATAAAATATATAAATAAAAGATATCAATTATAATACGGTAACACGAGCACATAATACACGGAAGCAATTCGTATAATTAGAAAGCAACAATAAAAATCTTTAGATGGACCCGAAAGAGAGTAGTCTAAGAGATTGCGCGTGATTTACGAACTCTCAAATTTTATAAGCAGTTTTTTTATTTATTATTTCGATCAGTTAATTAATTAATTGGGAGGCTCGATCAGACATTTGGAACGACACTGTGTAATAATATACGCAATCCCTCTCATCAGAGGAAAACTTACAACAAAATCCTTAAATTACAAGAATAAAAAAATGTC
This sequence comes from Sonneratia caseolaris, assembly GCA_900006705.1. Taxonomy (NCBI): domain Eukaryota; kingdom Viridiplantae; phylum Streptophyta; class Magnoliopsida; order Myrtales; family Lythraceae; genus Sonneratia; species Sonneratia caseolaris. The sequence continues at coordinate 850,764 of CXYZ01011872.1, read as the reverse complement.
TAGAAATAAATCTCTTCATTGTGAATTGCCACACATACGTGTGTATATATATATATATATATCGTAAAAAACGTGTAAACTACTAAAAACTTATGCTGAAAATTATTGAAGAGTGTGAGTAGTTTAAAAAGAGATTTTCGGTGATTGGTATTAGACGTGTCAATTCGGACCAGCACGGCTCAACATGGCTCGATTCCATTTTTGACCATTTTAGACGACCTGAAAATCTCACCTTGAGCATGATTTTTTCGTGCTTTGGCCTATAGTTTTTAAAAACTGGACCGGGCCGGGAACTAGTCAAGGTATGGGTTCATGGGTCGAACTGGGGTTCAATGGATTGAACCGCATGTTTAATAAATAATATTAATAATATAATATTCCAATAAATTGATATAATATTATAATTTAATTATGATTTATAATCAAAATCATTAATATAGTTATAATGT
>CXYZ01011872.1:814148-849660 GCA_900006705.1 Sonneratia caseolaris | reverse complement strand
AACGGGTGAGTGACCTATTTCTGGTCGAACCGGCCAACTCAATCCAATTTTTAAAACTATAGAAATAATTATTAAAATATAATTAATATTTTCTAAAATATCTCATAATCTTTTTTTATTATAAATATTTTTTACCTTGGGATGGATATTATTTTTTTCATGCTTGCCCAATATCCTCCGGTGGTTCGAAAATACTGGCGGATACACGTTTTTCCAAGCTATCCTTTTCAATGGTGCCATTTTTTACCGTTCTAATTGATATTTAGGTAGTTACAATTGAAAAAGTATCTAATTATTTATTTTTCAATAATTATAATTAGTCCACGTGTCATGATATATTCCAAGGGTAGTAGAGGAAACTTAAAAGGTAAGTTTCACCGTACTCTTGGCTTTTCATATAATAATAGTATAGAATCAAATATACATACATATATATGCTTTTTTTTTGAAAAAAAAATCTTAATTACCTACCCTAATTATTATTTGCTTAGAGAAATACGATGAGAAGAGGATGGACAACGACCGATGCGAACTTCCCACGGAGCGTATCCCATGCGCAAATATACAATACACCGCGGAAAATGACATTACTTTTGGCCGCAGATTATGATAGTCCCTTAGATGGTAATCGATTTTTGACCATCGGATGCGATGATAAAATATAAATAAAATATTTTAATGATAAAAATGGGGTCAGTGGTTTCGTAACTTCTCCAATCATGAACAGTGTGTTTCCCACCGTTGACAGGGACGTGGTGGAAATTTCTCGGACTGTCCAAATCAAATAAGCCAATACGCCTCCCTTCTTTTCCAACGCCGTGACATGGCGTTTTCCCATTATTATTGATTATTCATTAGATTGGATGATTTTATTATTATTATTATTATTATTATTATTATTTATGTATAAGGAAAAGGAATTAGAATAACTTCGTCGGCATCTTTTTTTTTTTTTTCCAGTCAATGAGGTTGAAGGAGAATATCGATTGCATCTCACGTGTCATCATCGTGAAGGTGAAAGGTCACTGTATACTATAGCCTGTCTACTTATGGACTTAGTCATCTGGATCAAAGCTTTACTCGAAGAAGATAGGATTAGAGGGAGGCGTCTATTATCTCCGGAAGAAACGTGGCAGTCCGTGTCGGCGACCGATGATTCTCTTTCGGACATTACCTTTGACATAAACGTTGAACTCGCATTACATTACATTTGCATTTCATTATTATCCGATAATAATAATAATAATAATAATGATAATAACAGTTTTATCGCATATTATCGATTGATGGATTGATTGATGAGATCTAATAGAAAGAAGGGATGATGAAGATGTTGAATTCTTTTAGATATGAATGATCATTTCTTTCTTTATTGTGGGTGTCATGTCGGGGAAGTTGGGCCACACAACAAAGCTTCTCGTTGACGGTGAGTGTGGTATGACTTTCTGGAATCTCACTAATAACATTAGGGAGAGAGCATGTCGGAAGAATTTGCTGAAATTATGAATCGATGGCCATAATTTCGTGCCCACTAGTGTAATGTGTGTGTGTGATTGCCAGATCTTCTTCTGGGAATTGACCGCAGTGCCATCAAGTCATAATATCTCAATCAACTCCTCAACCAGGAGTGGTTGACTGTTTCATTTCATATATTAGAATTTTTAATTTTTAATTTTAATGTATACTTTTAATCGGCACTCAAGATTGTCGACTCGATCGGGGACATGATTATACGCGTACGAAGAGTCAGTGATCGTAATCTAAGCGAGGAGGGATTTCACCATTGGAGTGAGTAATCGAGAAGGTGCACGATTGCGTTCCACAGGAATCGAGGCGAGGCGGGGCGAGGGCTTGATTGATCAACCCAATGACAGGTTCCGTTCCAGCACGGAGTACACGATACGCCGTCTTCTCCTCGACGATCGGAGACTTGCCCGGCCCCCACCCCCCCCGTCTGTTTGTGTTATCGGATCGTTCCGTGTCATCGCCCACCCGCGTCAAGCCCGCCGGGAGGGAAGAGCATGGCGTTATCTGTATACCCCACCAAGTCAGGCGTCAAACTTCTCGTCTACCGCGCATTCCATCATCCCGTCAGCGCCCGCGCCATCCCCCCCGGGAATCCTACGCTGCTCTCTCTGAGTCTCTGCATATGACCAAACATAAATAATATAATAATACCATTACAACAAGACTCATTTATCTTCTTCTCCCCCCAAATTACTTTCCATGCCGTTCAAACGTTCTAGATGACAAATCTACAGAAGCATGTCGAGGAGACGACAAGGGAGGAAATTTTACCAAAAATTACGAGGATGGATACCGAGGGATCCTGCGTTGCACGGAACCTAATTAAGGACGTGAATATTACCCCCGTTTCTAGAACGCTAGAATATAAGAAGCTGAAGACAGTAACACCAAAGATTTCTCCGCATATTTATAGAGAGTGTCTATTTTCTAATCAGTCAAAATTAATTTTCTTTTTAAAAATTTGGTTATATATATATATAAACATAGTGCGAGCGTGAATAGCAACACCATTCGTCCTCAGTAGACATGCCAATTCCGGTTGTGCCCACCATCTAGGCTGACCCAAATCAAATAAAGCAGTCGTTCTTAAAAAATATATTTAAATAATTTTATATTTTAAAATAAATTTTAGTATAATATAATTTATCAATTAATATAAATTTTGTATTAATTTAAAATAATAATTAACATATAATTAATTATTTTTTTAATTAATTTCTCTTTTTATTATAACTATTAATTTTATATTTTCTGCCCAAAAAATCCTAGCCTAGACATGGTTTTTTCGTGCCATGCTTTCAAATCATTCTAGGTCTTGTGGGGAATTGCCCCGACTTTCATACCGTCTTATATTTCTACTATCAAAAGGTTAAACCGATATACACGGCAGTGTAACCAAAATCACATACATTCCATCTTTTATTTTTTAAGAAAAAAAAATATTTCTACACCTTCACGTGTCATAGAACACAGAAAGCTCTCGAGGGTCTGCCCTCAAAGGGGGAAAGGTTTTGAAAATTCCAAACATCTCAGAGATAGATGGATGGATGGATGGAGAGGTAGGAAGGTAAGCTTGACCGGAGAAAGAGATATCACAACTGCAGAGCAAGATTCCCCCACGCTTTCAAATCAGAGAAAGAGCCTTCAATCAAGGCAGTGGCAGAGGGGATGAAATGAAATCGAGCCCATGGGGGAAAAGTTTCAGAGAGAAAGGGAAACCAAATCCCAAGTCATGAAAGAAAGCTGACCGATTCTATACTTTCTTCTTCTTCTTCTTCTTCTTCTTCTTGTTGTAAAATTAGCAGTAACCGAAAACAAAGACGCCCACCTAATCTTTCTCCGCCGAACAGGGCCATTGGGTCCATTCCGATGTCTCTCCTCATTTCCCTACGTCTTGTTGTGTGTGTGTGTGTGTGTGGGCCAGCACTCTTTTCTGTATGCGTGTGCGCGTGAAAGGGAAGGGGGCCTTCATTAATATGTGCATCCAATTAGGCCTCAAATTAAATGCGTTAACAATTCCTCCCGCCTCCTTCGGTAGAGACACAGGTAAAGCTTGATCGTATTACCAAATCCAGGAATTGTCTATGTTGTCTTCCCACAAGTCAACTGTTGTTCCATAAGATAATGGGTCTGACCACGGTCTCTGGTAGCCGAGATCGATGCATCAAGTGGTCGGGTACCAATGCTATTACTGGTCCGGTAGACATGAATGAACATTTATGACAAATGTATGTCTGGGTATCGTGGTCTTCGGGTTTCTTTTTTCTTTTTTCCTTTTTTTTTGGGGGTGGCTATAACAGAGTCAGACACTTACAATTTTTTTTTTTTTTAATAATTGAGATCAGATAGCCTAAACTATGCATGATAGCTTTCACGAGGCACTGTTGCATTCGTGATGGACCGGACCATTGCTTAAGCAGCAGCCGAAAGGTTAGACCAATGGTACCAATAATAAGAGGCAGAGCTGGAAGGAGCCCTTTGAGTCAGTTTATTCGGTTTCTTTTTTATTGCTCTGCTTTTCCTCCCTCTTCCTCCGTCCCCGAAACCAAACTTTCACCTCACTGCAGCGGCGGCGGCGACGGCAGCGGCAGCGGCAGCAGCAGCAGCAGCAGCAAGAGAAGGAGAAGTAGAAGGAGAAGGAGAGAGAAACATTCTAATCCCAATGCAGGTTCCTGTCCTATTCTCGACTTCTTGGTCTTTTCTTCTCATACCCTTCTTCTCCTTGCTCTTCTTCATTTCCCCGTGCCTCTCCGACCCGAGGATCGAGGAGGTAGAGCTGCAATGCGAGAGCTCGACGTCGGGGCTCATCACAGGGAACATCATCCCAAACTTTGGGACTATCATGAGATCGATCGAGAGTCAGGTTACGGACCAGCAGTGGGGATCCAACTCTACCTCCCAGCCGCCACCAGCACTTTACGGGCTGGCGCAGTGCCATGGGGACTTGAACCAGTCGGATTGCCTTCTCTGCTTTGCCCAGAGCAGGACAAGGCTGCCGAGATGTCTCCCGGGCATGGGACGCCTCTACCTCGATGGCTGCTTCCTCCGCTATAACACCTACAACTTCTTCAACGAGTCGATCGATCCCAGTCATGACAAGTAAGTTAGGCGGCTGTCCGCTGTCTGTTTGGTATGATCTGCTCTGAGTGGGACAGATTCTTGAATTGATGTTGCTCTAGGACGGTGCGGAAGTTAAAGCATATGCAGCCCGAAGGAATGATTTCCAACCGTCTTTCAGAGCAGAAATAAAAAAAAAACAGCTTTCGATCGAGGGGGAAAAAAAAGATAAAACTGTTAAGAGCTTTTACGCTCTTCCCCTCTTATGGCAAAAAAAAAAAAAAAAAAAGATTGATATTGATCCGTGTTGGGTTCTAACGGCGTGTAGATGATCGGATCGTTCACTTTGGCATTTACTATCGTACGTTTCATGTTCTCTCCTATTACATAAAATGTCTGATTCGCGAGACAGATCTTGGGCTGCTTTGAATAGTTTAATCTGATGAAGCGGCATTCGATTGAACCTCTTCCAAATCTGCAATATCTGTAGATCCAATTGTACTGCCAGAGCGTCCAACCTGACCAAGTCAACAGCAACGCTCTTTGGGGAGAGGGTCGGGAGAGTCCTGACGAACGTGACCAGTACCGCAGTGGAAAGGAAGGGCTATGCAGCGGCAGGAGAAGATGATAACAGCGGTGGTAATTTAGGGGCTTATGCCCTCGCACAGTGTTGGAGCACCGTGACCAAAAGCGGGTGTAAGGACTGTTTGGATAATGCGGTCTCGAAGATTAAGGGTTGTGTTCCCGGGACAGATGGAAGGGCCATGAATGCTGGGTGCTTTCTGAGGTATTCCACTCAGAAGTTCTATAACGTGCCCATGCGTGGAGGTAAGAGACGAGTCTCACCTTCAAATAGCCAGTTCAAGTTATCAGAACAATTGAATTTAGATGTTCATATTGATTTGTGTCAGTAATATCTATCTCTGATCGGTATTTAAAGTGGCTGATGAGGTGAAGTAAAATCCGTTTTGCAGGGTCGTCGAACAGGAGGCACGTCATCGTGATTGCTTCCATTGCTGCTGCAGTTGCTTCACTCATAATAATTGGAGTTTTTGTGGGACGCAGAGAACTCGCCAAGAGGAGACAAGGTAATTAACTAGTGGCTGCAATTTCTGAATTGACCCAAGGAAAATTCGAAAGGACAGAATGGAATAGCTCAAGTTAGATTCAGTCTCCGTCCCCACGGATCAAACAAGAAATTCATGTTTTGTTGCCTCTCATCTAGCACAATTTTTGTTTGGCTAGTGTGCGAGACCTCAGTGTTCTCTGTACATCTCAGCTCGCAGGAATGCGACCCGGCTGCCCTGGTTTATGCGCAAGTCCAACCTGAAGTTCAAGTACGAGACACTCGAACATGCCACAAATTACTTTGATGACGCGAGGAAACTAGGCCAGGGTGGCGCCGGGTCAGTCTACAAAGGGATCCTCCCCAGCGGGAAAGTTGTTGCAGTGAAGAGACTCGTGTTTAACACTAGCCAGTGGGTAGATGACTTCTTCAATGAGGTGAATGTGATCAGCGGGATCCAGCACAAGAGTCTCGTGAGGCTGCTGGGTTGCAGTATCGAAGGCCCTGAGAGTCTCCTAGTCTACGAATATGTTCCGAACAGGAGCCTCGATCAGATCCTTTTCAGTAAGCAGACAATTTAACAACATCACTCTCACTGAGAGTTGGTCCTTTGCCGGTATGTCTGTTTAAGCTTAGTGTTTGATGTTTTCTCAGCGAATGATGCAACAACCCATGTCTTCAATTGGCAAGAGCGCCTTCACATAATCACCGGAACTGCTGAGGGACTCGCGTATCTTCACAGTGGATGCGGTTTGAAAGTCATCCACCGAGACATTAAAACAAGCAACATCCTCCTCGATGAGAACTTCAGCCCAAAAATTGCTGATTTTGGACTTGTTCGTTGCGTGGCTCCAGATAGATCTCATCTTACCACAGGAATTGCAGGAACACTGTACGTAAGAGAAACTTGCTCCTTTAAATTTTACTGGTCAACTCTGAGGGCAGCAGTCTATTTAATTTGTCTTGAACAATTTACGCTTGTATTTTTGGTTTAGCATTCTCATCCTTCTTTTTCTGTGCTGCAGCGGGTACATGGCTCCAGAATATCTCGTTAGAGGACAGTTAACGGAGAAAGCAGATGTTTACTCTTTTGGGGTACTGGTTCATGAAATTTTGACCGGTCGGAAGAACAACGTGTTCTCTCAGGGCTTAGGCTCGGTACTACAATCAGTAAGTTATTGCCTCCATCTCATCGGAGGGAATCCCGATGAGCCCAGCCTCAAATACTGATGAATGAATCTGCACTTCTCTACTAGGTTTGGAGAGCGTACAGGTCGAACAGGCTTCATGAATGTATCGATCCCGCATTGGGAGGGAATTTCCCAGTTAGGGAGGCAACGGACGTCCTCCAGATCGGGCTGCTTTGCACGCAAGCTTCAGCTGAGCTGCGGCCGTCCATGCCTGAAGTGGTCGAGATGCTCAACAGTAAACACCGCAATGTCCCTGCTCCAAAACAGCCACCTTTCCTCAACGCCAGCCTGCTGTCTTCCAACGACTCCACAGGAAGCTCAAGCACTGGAGTCTCTAACCGACTGTCGGAAATATCATCCACATACACTATGAGGTCATCCGTCACGGGGAGTCCTCGTACAAACAGCCATGGCATCGTGGTTTCGGAGCCCCGGTAGACTTGGATTCCATGTTCGAAGATTATCTTGTACACGCAAGCAAAAGAGATAACATCGGGGAAGGTCAGGACAGCATTGATGCCCTGGGAAAGAAAATCAGTCCGTCGGCCTGGAAAAAGCACTTTTGCTGATTCTCGATGAGGATCGAGAGGGAAAGTTTTTTTTAACAGCAGTTCAAGGTTCTCGTTCTTCTTATGGTTTTTGCCTGGTTAATTAGGTCTGTGTGGTCTTTCCTTTATTCGGTGCTACTATCGCTTTTCTTGGGTCTGTCCTGTAATAGCTATGGATAGGGCACAGCCATACGGTACACGGTGTGGAAAAGGAAAAGAATGAACAACAGTCTAGACGTATTCAGATGTTCTCAGCTACCCAGAAAGCCGAAGCCAAAGCCGAAGCCCAACCCCAAGCAGTGCAGACTGTGTAAGCTGCTCATCAATCTTCCAATGATTTGATTTCGTATTCATGATCTTATACACTGTGGTGATTGATCCATCGATATACGAGTACCGAGCTTTCCACATTGCTCGGTGCTGCTGTTGGAAACGTCAAAAGGGTGTAATGAAATGGTATACGAGTGGATCCCGATTCCGCATAATCCGATCGGGTGGAACCCTCATCAGAATTCCACCAACAAGCAATGTCCATCGTCAACCTTTGGTGCGGTCAACTTTTTCACAATTAGCATTCTCTATTCGGTTCTTTCCATTAGTGAAGCGGGGTGGGGTAGGGTGGGAAAGAAGAAGAGAAATGGGATGGAACCTTCCTAGCCTAGCAATTTGTCGCACGTGTCTAAAACTAAAAATAAAAAGCTTATTGTAGTGAAATCATCCTTCCCATCCAAATGTCGGTCGACCTTTGCTCCGTCCAAGAATGGAGTGACGCAACCGTATACATCATCCAAAATGGGAAATTTTTAATGGAACTGAGCGGGGTCCGTGTCCGGTCCCGCACGGCAGAGGCGGGTGACTTTCGGATTACTCACGCCACCACCTATGGCTTTTTGTTTGCCAGTGATGGAAGCGTGCGTCCAAAATCTACCGTGACGGTGGTGGGGCTCTGTCAAACTGCTGTCCAGAGCTGCCGCCGTCGACAGTCGTAAAAAAGTAAACGAGAGTCCGTTCCATGAACAAGGGTACATTTACCGTGAAATATGTCGTCAAACCTCTTGATAACCCAATAATCCCACCAAAACTCGACTGGGGGCGTGTGCACATTATCTAAAACCTGGGTGATTCGATTCGAGTCGAGCCGATGCTATTGCATCGTATCAGGCCCTCAACCTACCCATACGGTCCTGCAAAACAATCAGCCACCTTAGGATGCCCGGCCACCGGACACTGCCCTTTTCTGCGGAAATGGATGCTGGTCTCACTTTTCGGGGGGCCGACAATTGGGGTTTGGGCCTTTCAGCCCATTTATGAGCCCAACCAGTGCCGGTATCTTTCGAGACAACCACGTGACCCCCCCGGTCCCCCCCCCCCGTCCCCAGTCCACGTAGCTTTTGAGACAAGAAAAATCTAATCAAAAAAAAAAAATTCTGTTTTCAAATTTGTATAATTTTATTATTCTCTTCTCCATTTTTCTTAATGAATAATAGTAATAATAATAATAATAATAATAATTCGAGTGGATAATAACGGAGCAAAGAGAACACGCCCGACACAGCTGACTCTCCCCTGGAGTGAAGCAGCTGGGGACGAAGCGCGAAGCTCCGTTGTGTCCTCCCTCCTCCAACCAATCATCCAGCTGCTCTCCATCCGTGGAAGCCCAGAAAGTTTTAGGTCCTTGAAGCGCCTCCAATGGCGGTGCTGTGAGAGTGACAACCGGTAGAGATGTCGTTGTCGTTTTAGTCGCCGCGCTCATGAGTCTCAACTCTGGTTCCCGCGCTCCTCTCGACTGGAGATTCTCCCAGGTTTTCGGAGAAAGAGCCCCTGGAGAAGAACTTCAAGACGGTCCCACCCCCTTCTCTCTCTCTCTCTCTCTCTCTCTCTCTCTCTCTCTCTCTCTCTCTCTCCCCCTTGCCTTCTCGTAGTCACTAATTTTACGTAGTTGTGATCATCGACGTCGGGAAAGTTACTGTGTTGTGATAGCCAACGTTGGAAATGTTACTATGTGTATACTCGTTCGATTGCTTTCGCTGGACTAATGAGAAGCCATCACAAGTTCATTGTGAGCTCTGAATATCGATATCTGGTTTAGCTGGCCTGAGCTGGGCTCTCTGATTATGGGCAGCATTTTCAGTAGTTCTCTATCAAAACCTCCATCATTATTGGATGACGTCGAAAGGCTTTAGAGTTGTTTATTATATTAGCTTTTCTGTTTTTCACACCAATACGAGTGAGTCAGGTTGAGCGATTGTGGTGGTGATTACTAAAAACAACTGGTGAACGGGAGTGCTTTTTTTTTTTTTTTTGGGTTTTGATTTAAGTTTATCGGGCTTTGCAGTTGACATCATATCTGCCATTGAATTTGATAAGACGGGTGATCATCTTGCGGTGGGAGATCGGGGTGGCCGTGTTGTTATATTCAAGAGAAGTTATGTGAAAGATGTGAGCAGAATTTTATTCCCTGTGATTGGATGTATCTGACTATTTGTTTTAGTAACTATTTCATGTGAGATTTCTGTTCTTTGATGGCTGGAAATCTGTAGGCTTCAAATGGACTGTACTCTAAGAGTCAGTTGGAACAGTTGGACTATGGCCCAGCATTGCATCCTGAATATCAATATATGACTGAGTTCCAGAGTCATGAGCCTGAGGTTAGATTGTATTTCTTGTTATTTTAGTATGTCTGAATGGATTATCGCAAAACTGTATTTCCAGTTCGTTCAGCACTTGTCTTTTTTGTGCTTGTACATACTAACACTATTAATTTTTGTACAGTTTGATTACTTGAAGAGTCTGGAAATAGAAGAGAAGATCAACAATGTTAGATGGTGTGCTACACCCAATGGGGCTCTATTTATACTTTCAACGAATGACAAAACAATCAAGCTCTGGAAGGTATGTTTGGTTGATTAAATTGAGAAATTAGACATGACTCTGTGTGCTAATACTTCAAAAGGTTCATTGCCTAATAAATGCTGGTCATGAACTGGTCTCAGGAGACAAAATAATCAATGAGGATTGGATGTGTTTGACTGTTTGAGATGGTAATCTTTTCACATGAATGAAATAAATGGTGGTGGGGTGTTTTGAAAGTATGTTATGTCCTTGATTTTTCCTCATATTTCATATATGGAATTCACATATTGGTATAGCAATTAAATAATGGAGCTCTCTCTCTATATTTTTTAATTCTTGTTTGCTGAAATAGACACATCTGACTATGGTTGCAGTTAGTATCTATGCCCAGCAACTATAATGTGATAATAAATCATCTTTTCTTTGCTTGTTGACAAAAGAGAAATTCTTTACGGCAGCTGAGAAAGATTGCTGGATAAGTCTAATCATCTTTTATTGCACTAGGTTCGAGTTTTGCACTTATTCCAGTTAATGATATCTTAATTAGGGATCGTGTTTTATATGGCTTCCTTTTTTTTTTTTAATCCATGAATAATTTTAAATGGCTTCATTCTCAAAGTGTTAACTCATTTTCTATGCAATGTCGAAGCCAGATAAAGCAACGTAAGCTGAAGAAAGTAAAAGAAGTGGACCCTGATCCACATGTTTCTTCAGAGAATGCACTCTTGGCAGAAAGGAGTTTCTTGAGCAAGACAGAAGAATCTATCACCAATGGCTATTGCTCGGAATGGACAGAGAAAGTTCCCAACCAATCATTATCATTCCAAGGTTATCGCTCAGGGGTAGGTAACATTAGCTACAGAGGGAGGTCTTCATTGTAATCTCCACTGCTTAGATTTTCCTTATGCTAGTGAATGATTCTTTTCAGTTCTTGTTCTATAGATTGCTGATATTTGGTATGATGCTCAATCAAGCTGCCGGAAGACTTACGCTCATGCTCATGATTTTAACATAAATTCCATCTCAACAAACAGGTGAAGATCATGTCAATTACATCACTTGGCATTGTAATACCTACTACATGATATCTCTCTCCTGTACATATCTCATGTTGATTGATGCGTGAAATGAGGGGCTTCTCCATGTTGTTGATACTAATTGTTCTCTCTGATCCTTAATTTAGGCAACATTTTAGTAAGTTCTGTGCAGTTATGATGGTTATATATTCATTTGCTAGTGATGGCGAGACATTCATTTCTGCGGATGATCTGAGGATTAACTTGTGGAACCTGCAAATCAGTAACCAGTGTTTTAACATAGTTGACATCAAACCAGCGAACATGGAGGATTTGACTGGTAATCTGTTTCATTTAATGTTTGCATGTTCATTGTTATTAGCCAAATGTAGCATATAAACCTATACAAAATTTATCATAGTGGAACTTAGAATTTTTTCTCTCAGAAAAAATCTTGTTATATATATTTTTTAGATCATCTGATTGTATGAAACATTTTTGTTTTAAGTTTAAAGTTCTAGATGTCTGTTTGATGCAACTGTTTTTATTATGTTATCATATGTTCTGGCCTTGCCACGTCTTAATATCATGTGTTGCATGAAGAAATTATTTGCTCTTGCGTTTTTCTATACAGACTGAACTACTTGAAGCCAGCTGCCGGATTAATAAATTGAAAGCTCTCATCGTTGATTCATATTCTACTTCGTTTGATCGCTAAGACCTTGGCAGTTTCTAAGCACTTATTTGGATGACTGAAGATTAAAATGACCATTAGACTTGCAATTGTTGTATCATGTTCTCTGGCAGTTCCTATCACTAATTTATGATCTCATTTTCATGCAGAGGTCATAACTTCAGCTGAATTTCATCCAGTTCATTGTAACCTGCTTGCTTACAGCAGTTCCAGGGGTTTTATTTATCTCGTTGATATGCGGCAATCAGCATTGTGTGACCATAACGCGAGGATGTGAGTATCATCCAATTGTCTGCTCTTCTTGTGAGCACTTTATAGCTTCTGATCATACTTGTCATCAATAGCTTATCTGTACAGTTTACAGGATGGCGACTCCCATGGGTATAAGTCATTTTTTACAGAGATCATTGCATCCATCTCTGATATAAAGTTTGCATCTGATGGGCTACACATCTTAAGTCGCGATTACCTAAGTCTAAAGGTATGTCATTGCTCAAATCTTGGGCATCCAATGTCAGCCACTGCAGGGGTGGGGCTGGGGGGTGTTGTATCTTGCTGTTGGTCAGTCATTGGAAACTATTCCTTTAGGCTCGATAAACTTGACATAACATTTTCCTCTGCTGTTTTTTACTAGAAATGCATGTTCATGTATTGCTGCCAATTTGTCACTTCCTAAATTTAATATTTCTGTTTGATGTAGCTGTGGGATTTGCGCAAGGAATCTAAGCCAGTCAAAGTTTTCAAGATTCACGAGCATCTACGAGCAAAGGTACGAGTGGAATGTAAATCTTTTATAATAATATCTCTGGGTATCATCTTTGATCTTAGGCTTCGTCCTATTTTGTTTAACTTTGTAATTAGTAGTTTGGGTTCAGCATCAGTTGTTTCTTCACTGATGAGAGAGGCAATCTTTTATTAGCAATTTTTTTGGACTGGTTATTGGTGGTCAGTTTAGTGTATGCAAGATGACAGTTAAAACAATCAGAGAATCAGCATAGCGTTGCCTTTTCTTTTTCTGGTACATCTTTGCTGTGCTTTCTGTTTAGGCATTTGTTAAGCAACTTAAAAGTGAATGTCATTTGTTAACTAGTCGTTAAAGCTGTTCTTTTCCCAGGGAAAAAAAATAAAGGATGGGCTTTCCATGATCAGAATGCAAATCCTTGGACTTACTGTGCCCCTATTCTTACTCTCTGAAGTATATATTGTTATTTGAGACCAGTGACCGAGCTTAAAATTGCGCTTTCAAGAACGTATTGTGAATTGTGGTCTAATGTATGTACATATATATTTCTGGTTACTTGGTCATGTAGTTGCCGGAGATGTATAACAACGACGCTATATTCGACAAATTTAATTGCTGTCTCAGCGGAGATGGATCTCATTTTGCAACTGGTTCATATAGGTTGGTTCCTAACTCTTCAAGCAGTCTTATGTTGACATCCAAAAACTGGCTTCCAAGATTGCTCATCTTTTATCTCGTGTTGATGCTTTGCAGTTATGTTTGACTTTACTCCATATTATATTAATTGACTTAGCAATCTTCTGCGGATCTTTTCCTGTGGATGCGGGAGTGAAGAAGGGTTCTCTATTGAAGCAAGCAAGAACCCTAACAGGTAGGTCGGCTAGGCACTTTTTCTTTTCTTCGTCCAGCTATTTGTTTTAGTTTGGAGACTGTGCTCAACCATTTCAATTGGCCCACCTTAATCTCTTAATGTGAAAGCAGGAAGTCGCTTCTCGTGACTGCTCCAAGGGCTAGAAGGTCTGCCATAAGTAACTTGGCTCGGGGGTTTTATCGTCCAGGTTATAACTTATTAATGTATTCACCTTCTCAGTCCCATTGAAGCAAATTCTACATGGTTCTGACTTGTTTATATGTATTTTTTCTCGCCATATATACCAGTCCATGAGAGCTCATCCTCTGGCAGTAATGATGTCTCATGCAACTTAAGCAGCAAGCTGCTGCATTTGGCGTGGCACCCAACAGCTAATATGATTGCCTGCGCTGCGGGGAACAGCTTGTTCATGTATTATGCATAACAATGTCCTTGTACAGTTGCTTGGGAAACTGCAATGAAGCTTACTCCCAATAGGTAAGGGGCTGAAGGGGCCCTCCTGTTCATAGTTTTGTTAGAGCTAGGTTGCTATCGGTGTTGGTGGTTGATGTCTGAATTAGTGATATGTGATGGCCGTCCCACTCTCCTCTGTATTAGCTAGCACCTTAAAACTGTATGTTTAGGTAGATCCCGAAGCTGAAATAATGTTACGGTTTTTTAAAACTATGGATGGGATTAGATGTGTATGCACTGTTTTGCTGCTTCTCGTTGAACTATTTAGCATATCCGGAGTCTCCATGACTCTCATGCCGGAAGAGATCGACATGGAGTTGGAATTTTTTGAGCCAAGCTCAGTTCTTTTGGATTCTCTGATTGCTCTGGAGCAGGATGTTGGCTGAACAGGGGACTATTTATTATGTTCTGATTATAGTGTCGTCTGATTGACCACCCCAACCCCGAACAGAAGAGGAGGAGGAGGAGTTTCTGACAGGGATGTGGTCTGTCGTGCATCTTTGATTGCTCGGAAAATTATAATTGCCCAACTAGAAGGCTCGAACCTATTCTGAGTAGGGACAAGACATCAAAGGATGAAGAAGGAGAAGCCGGGAAGGTGCGGTGCTATTGGAAGTTAGAGCTTAGTCTAAATTGGTGTAGCCTAAGCTCTTCCCGGCGTGTCTGGAAAGAACCGATATTGCCCTAATGCCCCCCAATTTTTCGGTGTTCAACATTGTGGGCTAGGGGAAGGAGGAAGTAAATCTGGGGCCTCGTTGGGAGGGTCTTGGGCCACAAATTTGGCCCACCAGTCGGGGACACATGGTCGATCAGCGTGTTTATCTCTGCCTTGCGAAGATTCTCTCTGAAATGTGCGGAAATTGTAAGTGACGTGGCCTTATTTTGGCCACAACGTGGAAATCACCATGCGCGTTTACACAAGTAGACACACGAATATTGAGCATCTGAATATACATACAGGATAAGGACAGACGTATTTGCTTCGGATAAGGGCTCTTTTCTTTTCTTTTCTTTTTTGGGCAATGGCCATGACAATCCACAGGCAAGGTCCACGACCCTGCAAATGAAGGTGTTTTCGATGCTCCATGTGTTACTATAACACACACACGCACTCTCTCTCTCTCTCTCTCTCATCGGAAACGTACATAGAGACTAATCTGCAATCGAGTCAGGATCTCTGGAAAAATTTCCATTAAAACCCTCTAAACGTGTAATACGATTATTAGATTATCGTCAAGTAGTGATAATAATTCTTAACATGGTTGACCGGAATTAGTAGAAAAATAATTAGCTGGGATGGCCTTCTCTTTTTGCCGATCACATTTAACTCAAATATAAATAAATTAATATCTATTAAATTTATAGCTTTTATCCTGATTATCTTATTATTATGTTAAAAGAAGAAGAAAGGAAGGATTATTATTATTATTATTTTACAACGGGTGTGTGTTATTTATAAGAAGAAGATAAGATCGAGGCTGGAAGGGGCATCTCTACAACTTGCCATCTTTATTATAATAATATATTTCCGAATGCAGCAGTCCAGGCAAGTTGCCCGTTTTTAACTAATATATTTCCGCATACAGCAGTCCTGCTCCAGGCAAGTTGCCATATTATGATCATGACAAGTGACAGAGCTCGGGCAGCTCTGCCCGACCACCTCTCTCGAGGACAATTCCCGTGCCTGCCCGTTGCCCCGATCGAGCTCCAACCACCGGCAGCAGGCACCGACTTTTATTAAAAAACAATTTGTATATTATATTATATTATATTATATTATATGATGAAGAACCCACCCCCATGACAAAGCAGTGCGTGTATGTGTATTTATTTATACACACAATAGAATGCAGTACTGGAACCCTAGTCAGCGAATCCATCTCGCTGATATTCCGGTGACGTGCGTCCTATATATGGCCTCCTTTCCTCTGCTCCATCGCGTTTCACTTTCCCTCTGGGCCTTCTCAGAACAATTCCCATGGTGCTTCTCTCTTGTTCTCCTGTCTGCAAGTCTTTCCCTAGCTCGGCATATTCATCTCTCTCTCTCTCTCTCTGTGTATTATCGGGGAGAGAGAATGGCTTCAGTTTTCGCCTGCTCACTGCTGCTCTTCCCTGTTTCATTCTGATTATTGGTTGACCATTGCATCTGGCATAAGGTCACTGCCGATCAAGGCAGAGAAGCTTTATTGGGATTTATGTGCAAATGACTTCCATCCGCTTGCGACTGCGTAATAATAGTGGGCAAAGCGGCCATATTTTTGCACAGAGCAATGACCACAACGAAAAGGGAGGAGAGCACGTTGTTGTGCGTTGCTCTTCCTCATTCGTTCTTCGCTGCAATTTCTTTCCCTTGGAGAGGTTCACGTCTCATGATCGTGTAAAACCTCTACAGATCTGGCAGCCTACATACCATACCATACCATACCATACCATACCATCAGTTTCACCCCCATGATAGATAGATACAACTAGGCCAGGGATTTTACGCGAACTGATCTTTTAAGGTAGCGTTCACGGGTACAAAAAAGTCCTCCTCTCATCTTCTCAAGTCCTACCTAACATCGATTCGACTGGCCGAGCCGAACGAGGTTTCCCTTGTTCGAGATCGAACTCATGAATTTGGGGGGGTGTTGGGTCTAAACTGTCAAGCCAAGAAGAGCAGTGGCCCCACGCACAACCCTTCGATTATAAAATGCTCTCGCACACACCTAGAATGAAAATTGTATCTACCAGAGATGGTTTAAAAACAGTTTTGTTTTGTGACAATCGGATTCAGCGTGTCTACCATACCTTTTCCTATAAGACTATGAAATAACGTATTTTCCTATTAATATGAGGGACATGGTGCGAGAACTCGGTAGGAAGAGCCGGTCAGGTCATCGATTCATTTGTAGAGATCATTCCCGCTGGGGTTAGACAATACCATTATTGATCATCACCCAAGGGCACGAGTTAGAGATACGATCGACATCGGTTGAATTGTCTGATTATACATACCCACTTCGGTTCCCATACATTGAATTTTCAGTGAGATGACGCCAAACGAATGGGGTACCAGAAGGAATTAAGTCAAAAAGAAAAAAGAAGAAAGAACTGATGATGGCAATTGCCCTGCCGGCCATGAGGTGCAAAGAACAAACATTTGGCTGCTTAATGTGACCCCTCAAATGCCCATGAAGAAGAATGCCGGTTCCGGTTCTACTCTATCACCACAAAAAAAAATAAAAAAAAATTCAATCTCGAATTCTAAAATAATCACTAACCGAGGCCTTCATTTGCCTAAAAGCTTCCGGTAAATTGCGCTCTACCAGACTAAACGAGATTAGCCCTCTTAAGGAACCGAATAGTTCTGCAATATCAAGGCCATATTGATATACTAGCAGGAAATCTTTAGTTCGCTTTGTCTTTTCACCTCCGGGCCTATTCCTCAGCCGCACAAGACTAGCCCGACCTGGCAAATCATCAAGGGCAAAATGCAGAGGCATTCCTCACAAAAATTTGCACTTTCCATTCCCTTTTACATCAGTTTCTCAAGAACCAAACAAGACCCCGAAAATCAGGCACCATATTGAGCGACCAGTAGGCTGAAAACGCAAGAAAATGAATTGGGCGATCCAACAAGGCTAGGATACGCACCTAAAGACATGAACTCATGGGCTCTGGGAATTACAGGCTCCGGGGGGGAAGATATGCAGGTAGTGCCGATGAGAAACATGAAACAGCGGTGCTGTTACTGTCTTGAGTCTTGACCTTGTAAATTTTCTGGTCTCGTCAGCAGTAGTACAAGAGAGAGGAATGGATAGACAGGATCTTAGAGAAAAACGGGAGCTGCTTGGAATGGTGCATTTTTCACGTTCTGTTCGTATCTTCTCCCACAGAGGAATAAATAGATAATAATGTTTTCCTTCATATTAGATGCGCATGAATTTTTTTACAAGGTATGGTAAAAAAGAAAAGAATAAGAACGCGTGCGAAGGAGGGCCGGGGGACATCAATTACCGACCAGCCACCTCCCCTTACTGCTTCTATCCATCCTCTCACCTTTTGACTTTGTAGAGACTTGAAAGTACGTGCCAAAGAATCATTATCTTTTGGGCACATTTTGTTAGAGAAGAGGATATAATATCAATTTGGGCCGTCTGGACACTTGCTGAGAAAAAGGAGGTTGCATGCACTGACTATTGTCAGTATGTGATAGTATTGTTAAAATGGGCAGTCTAGATCGGCTCAAAAAACATCTAGAGTTATTTGGTCTGATTACACTTCAATCTATTTACTTAACGAGCTGATCTGGTTATGAGTGACGGTTCAAGCATATATGAACTAGTCCGGAACCGTTTATAAACGGGCCAGTTCATGATTTGGACCACTTTGACCCTTGAACCGTCTATTTTTTTTTTAGTTTATAATTGATTCAACAAAATCTGACCGCATATTTACGTGATTTTTTGACAGTCTAGATTGATTGTGAACATGATCAGACCGGTTCAATATAATAACTACCTAAGTTATTTACGATTCAATGGGCTCATATTTTTTTTATCCGGCTCAAAATTATCTATTTAATCTAATAAGAGCAGTTACGGGCCGGATTAAGGGTGATCTGTGCCTATTCCAGATTTGAACAATCCAGTTTTGGTCCAACTCACCCCGTTTAACAACTCTAAGTATGTGGTGGCACTCATAACTAACTATGATTTTGTCACCGGAGACATCACCACAGAATCACGGCTTGGCTTGAAGAGGATGGAGTCTCGGTCCTCCGGTATGGCTTCTTGAATAGGAATACTCGATTATATCAGTTCACATACTTCAGAGTACGATGGGGGCACCGGGATCAAAGAGGATGGAGATGGACCACTGGAACTGTCTATTCGTGAGAAATCTTGCCATGATCATTTCTAATCCTCAAGACATCATAGTCACTCACATCAAAGGGAAACAAGTGTCGAGGAGATCCAAGAAAGACTCTTCAACCACTGCACCTCTCATCATCATTAATATTTTCCGTTGATGCACACAGTGCACGCCAAATACTATATCCAAGGAAAGATAACAAGGATGATGTCACATGAAATAGTTCAGCCAACGAGATTCCACTTTTCCTTTTCCTAGTTACTAATAGAAGCAGCAAGCATCATTGATCGCATCTGACCAAATCACGGCTGTTACATTCCTCTGACTACTTCTTTGCTCCCAACCTAAATCAAACACCAAAAGATCAGTCAAGAGTGCAAGGGGGAACAGGGCTCCGTAGCTAGTCGTCCACTTGCCGAAGAGAACCTTAAGGCAATAACCATCGATCAACTGACCAAGAAGAGCTACAAGCAGAAACGCACATAGGAAGCTCTCCTTAACGATCAAAGCCCAAACTAGCTCAAGCTTTCGGCTCATAGAAGCTACCTCCACTACAAGCATCATTGTATCTTGGATCAGTAGTCTGAGAACCATCCGTCGATCCTTCAAATTGACTCAATTTGTTCTCACTATTGTATGCTCCAATTGGCTGATACTTGTAGTTCGATTTGAATCGTTGCCTTTCCCAGTGTGCTGATACATTGTTCTGCCTGGTGTCTTGCCTGCTCGAATTCCAATCCTGGCGATTTTCAGCTCCCCTTGAAAACTGGCAGGTGTTTCAGTTTCCATTCTTACATGGCCTCAAAGAGAATCCAGCCTCCTGTTTTTCCTCAGCTAGTTCTTGTGACTTGAGAGAAACTTGGGCCACAAAAGACTGTGGTTTCCTTTCTTTCTTATTAATCTCAGACTGCCCTGCTTCTTCGCGCATATTATCCTTCACAGAAGCAGACTGAACCCAGGCCTCATGTTTCTCAGAGGCTTCTTCCATAGGAGCTCCACCAGATTGAGCAGTGTTCTGACCAACACCTGCTGCCCTATTTGCCTGATTATTTTGACATGAAACTTGCACAGATTTGGGCTGCCAACGCAATGTTGACTGTCCCACAGCACTGTGGTTATCTCTTGGAGGAGGAGGAGGAGCATCTGTTTGGCTAACTTCAGGAGCAGCAGTATCAGTTTGGCTAACTCTGTGAGCAGCAGATAAATTGCGACTTCTGACTGATTCAAAGCTGCTCCTCTTCCTACCAGGGTTGAGGCTATACCTACCACCCTTCGGCTCCTTCAATGAAGGTTGACACTTACCTCTTACTGGTATGCCTTCATTTCTGACAGCAGGAGTTATGACCTGAAACTGAGAAGACAAGTTGGAGGATCCAGTGTGAATATTTAAGCCATCATAAGAAAGCCCCCCATCCAGATCCTTAGTGGGCTTTTCTTCAGGTTTTGGCCCCTGATGATCCTCATATACTTTCTGAACATTTCCACTCATCTGTGAAAAGTGAAACTGGCATTGTCCAATGGGCAAACCTTCAAGATTTACTGTATCAGATGTACCTTGCTGGTGCCATGATCCATGTCCTCTTGCAGACCTATTACACCTGCTATCAGCATTCCTAGATTCTTTTACTGCAACAAAGATGGATCCAGAATCTGCCTGCTGAACAGCCTCATCTGCTGTCTTATTCTGACTCTCTGAAACCGCCACCTGCTGATGAACACTTCCTTGGGCCATTTCTTTGGCTACTGGCTTGGGGACATGTCTCTCAATCTCAGCTCTCTTGTTTCTTAGATTATTATTCTGCAAGGGCTCATTATTTTTCACCAATAAAGATTGAACCTCTGCTGCAGTTCCCGCACTGGTTTCATCTGCAATCTCAATTTTATTCTGTGCTCGGACAGGTGTCCACACAGCAGCATCTCTACCATGGAACTTATCAGTGGTTTTACTCCTTTGCTGATTTCTTGGAGCCCTGCGAGAAGACTGAGACTTCCACTGGTTACCCCCTCTCATCTGGGCTTCTTCATCGTGTGCTGAACCTGAACATGACTCCATTAGCTGATTTACATCATCATTAGACTTGGTCATTGAGTGAGGTACATTGTAGTCAGTTTCAGAGTCAGAATTCTTCAATAGTTTATCTTTGTTTCTTTTATTTTTACCCAAAACTTCAACAATCTCAACCCCACTTTCTTTAGGTGCTACAGAAGAGAGGGGATATGCAGGTAATGACTCATCCCCTTTAGGCTTGTTCTGATAACCTCTGTTACTTCGTCTTCTTTGATGTGCTAAGCAGTCAGTCCCAACACCAACAGTCATAGTTACATCATATGCAACATCAAGATGAGATTTTAATGGCTCATTGGCAATTTTCTGAGAGTTGTTCTTCTCAGACACCTTGTTCTGCTTTTGCTTGTAGCCGGTCTGCAACTGCTCAGAAATGTTACTACTATCAACATATGGAGCAACACCAAATTTAACAGCATCACCAAATTCTGCATCCTGCTGCACTGGCACAGATTGTTTATGGATGATAGCAGACTCCTTGCAGACACCCATTGATGGACGTTGTGAAAATTGCCTGGACAGATTACTGGACCTTCCTACTGTATAACTCCTATGATGAGTGCTTTGTGGAACTAAATCACCGATTGAGATAGGCACACAACTTGATGAGGCAGACCTCTTAGAAATTGCCTTACTCTCAATAGAAGGTGCTAGGTCCTCATAGTTATCCAGAATGCCACTTTCAATCTTTGAATTTGAGCCTTCCACTACCAGTGTACATTTGTTCAATTCCTTAAGTATCGATTGTGCCTTGGCTTTCTGCTCCCTGGCATTTATATGCTGAAGGGAAGACAAAAAAAGTATGGTATGAACTTCCAAACATTAACAAACTCACAAGAACTATAATAGTGCCCTACCTCTGCTTTACTATCAGTAAGGCCAGAAGCAACAGGTACATATCCTCCCTCATACTTTTTCATAGGTTGAAATCCCGAGCAGGTCTGTCTTTGCACATCAGAAGTTTCTGAAGGAATGGGAAGTAAGGGGTCAGAGGCAGCAGATTTCTTCTGAAAACCATCAACATCTCCAGGGTTTAATCTTCCTCTGCCCTGATGACAATGACGAGCTTTACCGTGCCCGCCATGATGAGACCTCCTGTTAAGCTCTATCCATTAGCATAGTATCATAATTGGAACCAACAATGGAGTCCTGTAAGTCACAAACCTGGAGGTGTTTAGACCACTAACAGCAGTCTCTCCAAGGACCTTCTCTTCAGTAGAAAGAACAAGAGCTGACTCATTTGCTGGATCTGGAGGATGTGGCCCAGATTCCGCTGGAGAATGACTTAAATTAACATGATAAACTTGCCATTTATCCCCTTCCTCTGGTCTGTCAGAGACAAACATAACATCAGGTCGCAGACCAGAAAGCTGGGCTTTGGCACTTGGAACCTTAAGTTTCTGGATCAGACTAGAATCCTTTGGACCAGTGGATTGTTGATCAGTTGCAGCAACAAAATTCTTCTGTTCAACCCTTGCATGGTCTCCATCGAACCTGGCATTTTCCAGATTTTCTGGTGACTTCACTGTCAGCATTCTGTCAGCATTCTGAGAAGAAGCACTTTCAATAACTGCTCTAACTTTCAAATCCTTCTCACCAACTTTTCTGCTCTCCACTCTCCATTCATTCACCCATGACGATGAATTTTTAGAAATATCCACCTTCTCCACAGATGGTCCACTGCTCCTCTGACAGGAATCCAGCTCTCGTACTTCACTCTTCTCATTACAATTAACATGCGACTTCAGGAGAACCCTGTATGGTTCCCGAGGATCATGATGACCTGATTCAACTTCTTCTGAGCTATGCCCTTTGTTACTGGAACCATGTCCAGGAGGTGTAATTTGAGAGTTTCCAGCATCATGAACATTTTGGCTTGGAAATTGCCCACATATTGATGAAGGACCACCTGCCATGCCCATAATTGAACTATTCTGATCATTTGGCCTGCAATATCCCATTGGAGGACAGAAATAGCCATCATAGGGTACAGGAGCAGGGTAGATGCCAGGCCTCGCTGGCAAGCCTGGGTGGATGTAAGCATCAGGCAACTGAGGTCTATACATATCTCCACTTTTAGGTTGGAGACCCCTCGGCATAGTTCCTGGTGAAGGAATACGTACAGTGGAAGCTGAAATTTGAGGATGGTAAGAGTGAAAGGACTCCATTTGGAGGCCACTGGGAAGGACAGGCCCACCGTATGGAGGAGGTCCACCTGAAGGTCCTCTATACCAAATACCACCTGCAGGATTATTTATAGGTGTGCCATGCCAGGCATTGAAATGTTGAGGGAGAATACCAGAATTTCCATAAGGTGGGGTGACACCATTCAACTTCTCAATGCCAACCCAGGAACCACCTTCACCATGCAGAGGTTTGTCTCTTCTACACGAGTCATCTGTTCCAGTCTTTCCATCTGTACTCAAGGCGGCATCACCTGTAATGACAAGTGGAAAGTTGCAAAAAGCTGCAACAATCAGATTTTGAGCAAAATAGTTGTTACCACATAATAATGGCAGGATTCCTACATTAAAAAATGAGGCAAAGACACATACCAACTGAATGATTCTCTGGACCCTCTTTAGCCAGAGGAAGTCCATCAGCAGAACCTGAACCATGAAAAGCAAGATATACCAAAATAAGTTTCAAAATCAGGATTGTATAATTAAGAAAGCGTCAATGTTATGAACAACCCGGTGAAATCAACATAGCTTACTTTAGATAAAAGAACATTCATATTTGCAGAACTAGATTACTTGTCCAGGGACAAAAAACAGCATCAAGAATTATTATCTGACACAGGAAGTCATGACTGATACACAAAATAGGCTGAACATCTCTAGTTTCAGAAAATCTAGTAGATGAACAAAGGAGAAGAATATGTTCTCCACACACACCAAAATGTTTCACTAAGAAGCAAATAATTACAATGAGAACAAATTTTCACTATCTGAATTTGATATATAACATAGTAATTATACAAGAAAAACTTTCAGAATGAAAAGGAGAACATTAATTACGAATGGCATCTAGATCAGTTACCTCGTGAGCCACTGTTTTTCCCCGAGCTGCTTTTCACTGAACCAAGGCTGGGGAAATCCATAGTACTCAAAGAAAATCCATCATTCTCAGATGAGGTCACTACCTACACATGTAAGTTCAAGAAACAAACACAGGATAGACACTTAGCATGAAGTTATAGGACAAAAGAAGAGCAAAACCAAAAATGTAGCCACAACCTGCCTACTGCTGTCAGCTTCACCTGAACTATATCCATTATGAATATGAATTTAACTATCTTTCAAAGGAACTTTATCATGCTGAGAGACAACATTCCACGACCCCCCAGACCATTCAATAAAGAACAATTTACCAACATTAAGGAAAAAAGCTTCTTCTAACAAACTTGTGTGTGTCATATAATTAATACTGCTGAAACTTAATGAATCAGGATCCTACCAATCTTTCCCTGGTCCAAGTAACAGAGATGTCAGATGGAGGTTCAGCAAAGCGGGATAACTGAGAACTACCAGGTCTTGGTTCTGCACTGCATGGGCGTAATGATGCAAGAGAAGCCTGACCAGATGTTAAAGCCCCAGATGCCGACGATGGTCTAGAATCGGAACTCCATGAAATAGGAATAGACTCATGAACCTTGTCACTACCAGCTGTGGAAGGACGAGAGCCATCTTCACCCGATGAAGGCCATGCACTGAGATGGCACGGTGAATTAGAACTGCTATCAGCATTTGGTGATGATGATGAGCCCCAGGCATTTGATGCAGATGATGATGGCCGACTTCCCCAACCAAGTGCGCCCCTGTTAAATTTAGAGAGAGAGAGAGATAGAGAGAGATTGGGCTAAGCTTAGCCAGCAAAAAGACACCTTTTAATTTCAAACAAAGCAATTGCCTGAGCAGACTGAAAACTTAACCAAAGTGTATACTCACTTGGGAACAATTTCAACATTTGGATCCAAACCGTGATTCTCTAACCTTGAACACCCAATATATCATAACAAAAGTAAGTGAATGAAACAGATAGGTAGAAACATTACAAAATAAATCATCAGGGAATAAAATACCTCTGGCTTGGTAAGTTTATAGGTTTAGGAACAGCAACCTTCCCTAGTACCGTCATGCCACCTCTTCTTGCAGTAGCCCACCTAATTAGGCAAACAATTCAAGAAAAACTGTTATACTTCTTGGATATCTACACAGTTTTAATTTGTACATGTTGATTGATGTTGTTGATAAAATAGAATATGGGCAAGGACAGTGAAACTGGAAGTAGGCTTAATGATTATCAAACACCCAGTACTTACTATTACTTTCTTAACGAGTTCAGCCCGAGTATCTAGAACGAATGCATATATTGACATATCAGAAAGTCTAATCAACTTTGTTGTGGTTCAAAATTTTTTTAACATGGTGCAAGAAATAGTATAGTGTCCTACCGGCAAAGAGCTGGACACTATACATCATATAATGATTGTGCCATCTTAACCAATCTTCTGTTTTAGGTCTTCTTTTTGTGGTCTTCTGATATCTTGCCACACTAACAAGTTTACAACCAATATTAGGAGCCAATATAACCGATCAGATATTGGGATGCCTTAACTACAAATGCCACATGACATATTGATGGAAATATACCGGACAAGAGATGATGCTCTTACATGCTAGAGAGAGAGAGAGAGAGGAGAATTTTGAAATTATGATCCTATATCACAAGGATAATAATGTAATACCTCCGATCTCCACTCAATGCCATAGTGAGATTCTCCCTCCGAGGTCATTCAAGCAAACTAAACACAGGCAGAAAGAAATAGGATGATGTGTTAATATGACACATAAATGATCAAAGGTATTAAAAATCAAAGGCATAATTTTAATCATCAAATCTCATGACAATTTATCATAAGCTACTCTAACAACCAGTAATATCACTTAAGTAATGGCAGCAGCAGTGAACGGAATCCATCGAGAACTTATCTAAACCGCTGAAGAGTGGGGACAAATATAGACCCAACTATGTGACAGCTAAGGTGCAACCTGATGTATCCCAAGGTCTAAACTTTCATTCCATGTAGGCTTTTATTCACTTTTTCTCATTGAGGCATTAAATCTTATAGAAGTGGAGCCAGACGCATGTCATGAAAATAAATCTATTTCCACGGACATAATGAAAGTAACGTCTCTCCAAAGTCTGAAACTGAAATGCCATATTCTATACAAACAAATTTGTATTCTTTACACTACTTTTCCTGGAAAACTGAAACAGCTTGTGCGGAGAAAGGTTTCCATTTTCACCAACCAAAAGCCACCGTGTAGTCAGCTCATAAAATATGAGCAACTACTTTGTCTAGAAGAGCAAAGCACGCCAGAACTCACACGCAATCGTTTCTTGGGATGGAAACGCTTAGTCCACAAGGAGCTCAGACCATTGCCAACAACCAAACTTGCGACTTAACAGCTCAAAAAAGCCAACTGAAAATCTCAACTCAATCACTCAAACTGACCTACCATCCAGAAAAGAAAATTTCGAATTTTTAGCAATATATCAATTCCTCAAGAAACAAATTTCGCGTTACTACTGGCATGAGTAGAGAGATGCATAAAATTCGTGCACTTCTTCCAAGAGAACAGAACTCGAAACATCGTGAACAGCTCGTGTAAAAGAGTTTTAAAAAGCCGGAACAGTCGTATCGAACTTGAGGCATTGAAACAGCCGTAGGACGATATCAAAGAGGGAACTGCACCTTAAGAAGAATCCCCTGCCTCGAGCCAGGTGTAGCTCGATGCGCTTAGAAGAAGCCTGAGATGGCGAGAAAATCGAATGGAAGTGTGCAGAGGGGAGAGAGGGGAGAAACGACTGAGACCGAATCGTGAGATGGCGGAAGCAATGGAAGAAAGAGAGTACACTCGGAGATGCCAAGACAGGGAGAGCGGGTAAAAAGTCTGACGAGCGTGATGAGCCTATCAGATCGGGGCAGTGACCGCAGGTCAAGGGGAAGGCGGAGACAGAGACAGAGAGAGCTGTAGAACCGTAGGAGGAGGAGAGACTTCGAAAAATGCACGTGTGCCCCCTGATATATTACCTTTTCCCATAAATTGCTCTAAAAATAGCAATTTTTCATATTTGATCCTAATCTTTTATTATTATTATTATTATTATTCTTTACGGAAAATACGACTAAATCCCAACTTAGCTAAGTGACGGGCTCTCTAGACTAATCCCAGTGCACTTCAACATTATTAAAATCTAATATAACTTTTTCTAATGTAGAGTTTAAAAATAAATCAGCCTCTCAAATATTCTATGAGGACATTTTCTTTGCCAGAAAACCAAACCTATAATTACATATTTTATTCTCTCTTTTTTACCTCCTATTATCCAGCCAACCACTGACCATCTTAACAGTAAATTGTAAGCCACGAAATGATACGAGTGTGATGATACTTTCGATTACGGTTGGAAATTCAGGGGGAAAAAACCAAAAGTTACATACGTTGGATCATAAGATTTTTATCTTTAATTCACATTAATTAATATGAATAATAAAAATTATTTTTTTATTATATTTATAACATTCGATATTATAACCATGGCATAATATATTAGATAATATATTATATAGTTAAAATATATCATTAATTTTTTAATACCACTATTAAAAGTTTTAAATTTTAATAATAATTTATTATATATTATCCATTTATTAAGTTCTTATAAATTTCATTCTAAAATTATTAGTATAACTTAATTGGAAAATTTGAGATTATTTTAAAGTTAAGATATTTTGAGAAACATTATTATGAAAAAAGGTCTTTTAAATTAACAAAATGGTCATTAAAATTTTAAATAATCATCTAACTCGGTTCAGCATCGCCGGGAGACGGCCGGTGCCGCCGAGGCGCGCCTCTCTACCTTCCAAATTCGCCGTCTCCGATCACCCACTGCCCGCCCGCAGATCTCTCACTTCCGCTGCACTGGAAAGATGGAGCGGTAGATTATCCTTCTCGCTCGTTTCCCCATCCCGAAATTTATTTTTTGAAAAATATAGGGAGAGACAGAGGAAGAGATCCAAAAGAATGAACTTGCCCGCCGAGATCTTCTTCTCAGAACCGAGGTGAGCTGAAGCTGCGGCCTCTTCTCAAAATCTCCTGCTCATTCTTTTAACGGTTAATGCAATAATCTCTAATTCAATAGCTCAGCATCTTTCATTTGGATCTAGTTGGAATTGCGAATGAGAGGGATCTCACGTTTATCGTTGAATTAGAAATCTCGCCATGGAACCGAAGTCGCCTTCTAAGCTGAAGCTGTTGAGCTCAGGATCTGACTATTGCGGAGGGAAGTTGAAGATTTGCATGTTAGTGACCGTCATGTTGCTGCTATTAGCAGTTGGTCTCTACTTTGCATTTCAGTGGGGGAAAGCTCAAAATTTTGTTAGTGACTCTTATTTTACCGTTGTTGTGGACTGTGGAAGCACGGGAACACGAGTCAATGTCTACGAATGGCTCTCAAGAGGTGTGAACAATTGGGAAATACCCTTCTTGGTGCATTTTTATCCCGAGAATTCGATGAAGAACCAACTTAGGAAAGGTTCTTGTGAGTATCATTGTTTGCAGACGGAACCTGGGTTAGATAAATTCGTAGGAAATGCTTCTGGAGTCAGGGCATCGCTTGAACCACTGATTAACTGGGCAAAACAATGGGTCCCCATTGAAAAACACAGGGAGACTCCAATCTTTGTGCTTGCCACTGCGGGGCTGCGGGGGTTGGAAAATGGGGATGCTGAGAAGGTTTTGACTGATGTAGAGGCCGTCCTAAAGGAGCATGAATTCATACACAAGAGAAGTTGGATAAGGGTGTTGAGTGGGAAAGAGGAAGCATATTATGGTTGGGTTTCTCTTAATTACCAAATGGGCAGACTTGGGAATCCTTTGAACTTGCCAACTTTGGGGCTCCTAGATCTAGGAGGTTCTTCCTTGCAGGTTGCATTGGAAGAAAATCATGATATGTATGATACGTACTTGGTAAGGTCAAAGCTAGGGTCCATTGAACATAAGGTGTTGGCCTATTCACTGCCCTCATTTGGTCTCACTGCAGCATTTGATAGGTCCATTGCTATGCTTATTCAAGGACGAGCACTTAAAAAGAGCATAACTAATGCCTATAGAGTGAGACATCCCTGTGTAGATTCAAACTCGGAGCAAAACTTTACATGCTGTGATTGTTTGGGGGTTAATTCCATGGATGAGAAGACATCTGACACTTCAAAGCAGAGAAAGGAAGTGTCATTCTTACATGTGATTGGAGAGCCAAATTGGGATGAATGCGTGAGACTTGCTAAATCTGTTGCCACAAACTCAGGGAGGTTATTTAATTCTACTCTAGCAGACAGCTCATTCAGGAAAGCTTATTTGTCTTCAACCACCGGTGAGTCCACAACAATCAAAGGCTTGGCATCAAGGTTTATAGTTTTGTTGACCTTGCATTTTTTAGTCCTTTATCATGTAATTTTGCTGCTGCTGATTACAAAGATAATCCAAATAAGTACTTTTGCATGTGCCTTAGTGCTTGTATTGATGATGATTCTTTCATGAGAACAGCAAATTCAAGGTGCACTTTTTCCATGCTGTTTCCTTTTCTATCATGATCGAGGAATATGCAAATAGGAGCTTTATCCTCTTAAACTCTTGTCTCTTTGCAGGAACCAATTCCCTTAATATACTGTCTGTCACTTCCCCGAAAACAAGCTTTCACGCCTTGTCAGGATTCTTCGCTGTTCACAGCAAGTTGAATCTAAGCCAGGAAGCTAATTTCACAGATGTACTAGAGAAAGGGCAGCGGTTGTGTTCAAGATTATGGAAGAATTCAAGATTTGCTTCTGAAAATGGAAAATATGGTGAAAGATTTTGTTTTCAGGTGCCTTACATGGCATCACTTATGGAAAACAGCTTCAGCCTTCTCAATAGCAGCATAGCATTTGGCCCAGGAGATGTTTCTTGGACATTGGGAGCTGCTCTGGTGGAGGGGGAATTCATGTGGCTAAGTTCCAGCAAAGCTTGGGGAACAGCATCATCTCCTCGAATTATAAATTTCTTTTCATCCACCCTTGCACTGTTTGTTTTACTTATATGCCTTGCGCTTATTATCCATCAAAGCCAAATCAAGCTTCCGATGCTAGGGAAGAAGCGGATTGCTGCTGGTATGCCATTGCCCTTGTATGTAAAACGCCAACATAACTGATCACCGCATCTGACTGTATCTGGCAGGTTCCTTCCATTGCTACGTAATTATTTGTTATGTAGAGACGCAGCTACATATCGTCGGAGGAGATTATTCGACAGGTGATATTGTTCTTCATATGAGCTATTTGATGATGCTCATCGTGAAGGAATTGATGACATGTCCTTGCACAATTTACAAATCCCACTGCTCGCAGAAGCAACTCAAATGACAAGTAAGGACTCAGTATGAAAAATAGGAGGTGGGTAGATGTTCTGCCATAGGGGAAGTCCCTCTCGTGGTTGAATTGCTCTATATCTTGCGTGGTAATTCTCTCGGCGAGTTCGGGTGAGACAAGAGTACTCCTATGTCTAATATAACTCCCTCTGTAGTTGCACTGCATGATCTTTCGCTCAAAGCAATGATACCTGTTTGATTGCATTTCCATCAACACGAACATCAGGTATGATCTTACCAATTTTAAACAGAAGTTAGCGAGAGAGCCATCATATTCATATTTCTGAAAGTGCGCCATCCTACAGATTCGAGACCCAGGAGGAGGCACTGTTTCCCCGGGAATGTCAGTAGGCGCCAGCCGAAGAATGAGCAAACGGCGTCGTCTCTTCTATGAGCTTAGGCTGATAATCCTTTGAAGCTCGTTAGGCCCATATAAATAAGGTGGACTGAGTTCAATCTACCAAGAGCCCATTATCCGACAAAATTTCGAGGTCCTGGAATGATTGGAGGATGGGCTTGATTGTGGGCCCGCATCTTGTGGGTCCCACGCGCCGCTCCTGGTTTTCGACCTCCCAGAACGATGTCGTGATGTGCCATCGGCCCTCATGGTATTTTTTTATCGACCTTACGGTGGTCCGATTAATCCACGCGATGGATTTCTAAAGCGAACATCCAAACACGAATTCAATATGAAAAATGAAAAAGGTTCCGTGTTCACAATGATTCCGATTAGGGTGTGATAAATTAATCGATGTCGTCCGGGATTTCCTAAAGGAAAAATCAAATCCATCATTCCACGAGAAAATCAGGCAAAAGAGATTCCTTACTGATGAGGATGACAATGGACAAAAGCACAAGACAAGACGTTGTCTTCCTAAAAGTTAAAACGGAGGCAAAAAATAAAAAATAAAAATTGAGATGCTGAATAGTTCGTTTCTAATCATAATAAACTTTTTGATCCAAAGACACGGGGAAAAAAAAAGATGGACAAGAAAGGAGGAGGAATAATGAAGCTATTAATACAATTCACATAAAGGATCAACTTGATTAATTTTGATGATCCCCCTCCCCCACCTCTTTTTGACGAAAATTACCAGTACTACTACAAGATTGAACATCTTTTCAAAGTAATAATGATTGAGAGAGATAGAGATGATGTGGCTATATCATGTCTACGTGTCTGTGCAGTTGTCTACACTCCACTATCAACGGTTAATTAAGATTTAAGATCGGGCGTTGCACACAAAAATTCTCTTTTTTTCTTAGTATCCACCGCATTCATTCAAGCGCTGGTCACTGTTGCATAGGAATAAACAAGGAGATGTGAAAATACGATGCTCAATGAATACAGAAAAAGTGTTTCCAAATTTAGAGATCGCGATCGACACCTGGAAGTGAACGTATAAGTCTTCACCTATAAAGAGGGAGTTTGAAATGAGAACTCCTCCAAGCCAATCACCTGGCTGGCTATGCATGGCCTTCACTGATCACTATCTTAATGGTACATTCACTCTCCCTCTTCTCTCCCTATCTCTCTCTCCTTTTCACTTTCTATTGTGGTTTGACATTTAATTCAGAGACTTCTTCGGCCTCATCTGTCCGCATCGAGGAAAGGATTGGATTAATTAATCACACACTAAATAGATTACATGTATGCAGCATTGAACATGGGAATGTCATTGTCCCGTGCCGGCAATCAAAGATACGTCTCGGTCCTACTTTTCTTGTCTCTTAAATGACACGTGGTTTGATTCGTGAGCAGTTTCACTGTACAAATCTTTGAAATGTAGATTCGTGCGACTTGGTCATATGTTAACGAGGTGGTTGTGCTCGCTTGGCCCAGCCCTGAACGCGGTGGGAAATTTTATGGATCTTGTACGTAGATACGTGGAGGCATTGACAGGTGGTCGATCGGTCGGGCTTCAACGACAGAGGTTATCATGCGCATGGAGATCACTTACTCTGTATATATGAAGTCGGGCAGAATGGATCTCTTCATCCTTGTTATTAGCAGATAAGAGGCATCAGTACGCATGAAGGCCAAACTAGAAAGAAGAAGCTGGCGAAGGGCGAGGAACATAATTAGGTTTCAAAGCTTTAGACTGAGCGGACGGACAATCACAGCTCTAGACTGTCTTGGCCTTGCTGGTGTGGTGGCGGATGCTTTGGAGCAGGCCGCCACGGCAATTGGAGCCTTCCAGGGTCTAGATCCAATTTTCTCCGACTCAGAGTGCTCGAAAGACATTTATTGGATTAATACAACACTGTCATTCTTTAATTTAAAATTACAAAACTTTATATTTTTATTTTATCCATACAAATTTATGAGTTCTGTTTGACCTTTATATACCCAATAAAAAAATACTCAATAGGGAGGGTTGAGATCAGAAGCCATTCTATGAATAATTCATCTTAGTGGGAAAAGGGAAGAATTAAAGAAATATGTATGATTTATATACTCTCTCTCTCTCTCTCTTTCTCTCTCTCTCTCTATATATATATATAATGATGTAATAGATATATTTCGATGGGAAAAAACTAATAAAATATACCCAAAAAAAAGAAAAGAAAAGAAAGAAGCTATGAAGACCATGGTCCCTAGCTAGAAGTGTCGTGCAAGTCTCGCATGCATGCGCTATGTCCACAATGATGAATCTCCATGGTTCCGTTGGTCTGCAATACATGGGATCAATTCGGGTGCACGAAAATTTTCGACGGCTAGGACCACACCCTTTTTTTTTTAATGCCAAGATGGAATTAGAGGCTATATATCAGTGGAAGTGGAAGTGGAAGTGGAAGGATGCTGCTGCTCGTACGATGTAGCCCTGCCGAAGCATTTGATTTACAGTACCCATTGTAACATAATCTCCAACATATGTTACACGTGTAGGCATGGAGCAAAGGGTGCGACAGTTCAACGTCACCGTGCGTGAGAGAGTCTCAAGGTAGACGACGGAGCAAATTATTTCTAGAGCTGGGACTGAATATAAACTGCCAGGGGAGAGCACTCTAGCGTATAGCTCTCAGTCTCAGTCTCAGTGCACAATTTCTATATATATATATATATATATATATATGCATGCATATGCGCTCCGCAATTATGATACGTACGCGTCGTGCATACACTTATAGAATGAGGAGGATCCACAGTGATTAATTTGCTAATCTCGTGTGATGTTTCATTTCTATCGATATTTACAGTCTCTTACTCTAAACATATTATTTTATTTTATTAGAGAAACCAAATTAATAAGATAAACCTTCTTAACACTAATTTTTCTTTAGACCTATATATATATATAACTTGTTATAGTCAACTAGTACTAATCTCCTCTTAAAATCAATGGTTTTTAAATTCAATTTTTGTCATTAAAATTCTTATATATTTCTTTTTTTTCCCTTTCTCCTATTCTGTCTTTAAATTTACAAATTTTGGACATACTGGAGTATAGTTTTAAAACCGGATTAAATTGAGAAATCGATCAAGATGTGGGTTGATGAGTTCATGAGTCAGATTGAGGTTCAATGGATGGTCAAACCACATATTTAATAAATAATATTAATTGTATAGTATTATTAATAAATTGACATAACACTATAATTTGACAATAATTTATAATAAAAATCAATGATATAGTCATTATATTAATATCGACTTCAACGTAAAATGTAAATATAAATCTAGTAAAATAAAATAAATATATTATATTATATTATATTTTTATTTTCAAAATTTTAATTTAATTGAAATTGCCTATCCGACCAGTTCAATTGTGATTGAATTAATTCTAGAAATCTGATTAGGTGAGTGACTAATTTTCAATCGAACCGGTCGGCTGGTCCGATCATTAAAATATGTGCTGGAAAAGAAACAAGTGGAAAATTATCAGCATACCAACCAACAGAACGCACCGAGATATGCGTGCCCCCACCACCGCCACCACAACCTCAATTCGCTACTATTCCGAGGATTGAACCCTACGCTTGAAAATCAAATCAAATCAACCTTCCTCATACACACTGTTCTCCAGCTCAAATTTTCATGTCTCGTCGGCTCCTGTCGAGCGTTGCGATATATGCTCATCAATTTCACTTCAGGCCGACCCAAAAACCCTTAAGGTATGAACATGAACATCCCTGTGCATGGCGACCTCGAAACACGACTCAACCACCGATTAGTAGCGCATTAAATATCGCCATGGGTCGTAAGATTTACGCGACTAGGACCCAAGAACTCGAAAGATTCTCAGCCAACTGGTGTGTGTGTGTGTGTATTGTGTATTGCACTGTCTGAAGGATCATTTCACCTGTTTTCTTTCAAGAATTGATATTCAGTTAAGTAACCCGATAAATAAAATGAACTTAATTTTCGCACCCTAATAAAAGAAGAGAAGATGCAAATATAATATTGATTGTGAAAAGACGAATACACGAATATAATATACAGACAGATGAACATGGACGTGGAAATTAAGCATTTGATTTTGAGTGGTGGGGAATTGGAATCTCATCCACTTTACAGAAAGTTGCTTACTTTGCCCCCCCATGGCGACTGACTCCTCTGTGGCCATGAACATTATTCCTCGACAGTGGAAAATATATAATATCAAAATCAATTATATATATATATATGTGTATGTATACTTGACTTGCAGGTAGCACTCGCACTGATTTTTGTGAAAGTGCTGGTGCGTTTTCTTGAAAAGATGTGACGGTCCATTTTATATATATATATTTCTATAAACAAGTATCCTTTCTATTATAAATGGTACTTATATATGTATATCAGATAACAAGAAGATAATAAAATAAAGGAGAATAACGAATTTCATATATAAAAATTGAATTAATTTTAAATAGATAGTGATAATGAAGTATTATGTATCTTATACATTTATTTATCTGCAGAGAATGGCTGTAATTAGAGATAAGTCCGTTGGGAGTAGTGGGCAGCAACTAAGCTCCATTGCCCCACTGAAATAGAATAAAACCCTAGAAAGGAATCTCAGTCAAGGTTAGAAGGAGCCCATAACTTCGTGCTCATGCAATAATGAATCTCAATCCACCCAGAAAAAGAAATTTAGAAAAAGGGGAGGGGGGGG
>CXYZ01011872.1:800201-813861 GCA_900006705.1 Sonneratia caseolaris | reverse complement strand
GGGTGTTAAAAGCCAAGCTGTGAACTTTCCTCGAAATTTGATTAAAGTAAACTAAAGTTAGCGTGGTACTAATTTGGTTTCTTGCAACTGTTGAGAGCGAGCCGACCCAGTTGTCGGGTTTGATTATCGAGATCAGGCTTTAAATCCTGGCCCTTCTCGTTAGCAGGAACATGGATGTCCCATTACGATTTACGAGTGGCAAGCATACATACAATTGACGGTTGGCTAATATGCTACTTCTACCTTCTCTCGAATTCTGCTGAAGTGGGAAATTTCCTCTCTTTTCCCAGTTGTTGTTTTTTTTGTCTCTTTTTTAATTATCCAATGGGCCTAGTTGGCTTGATGTACAATGACGTATTGGACGATCAACAATTGTCAAAACCCAACTAGTGGGCTGTGTGGCATCTTCCCACCTGGACTCGAAGGCCGAACTTCATCATCCTCGCAATTTCGAAACGAAAAATTAACTGTTCTGCAACCTTACCTTAATAGGTTTCATGGTGTATATAGCAGATATCCTTGACTTCTTTTTTTGTTTCCCTTTTCCAATCGATTTCTTCTCTCTTTCTTGTAGAGTGGCAACAAAAGGGAAAGGCACATGCTACCCACTCAGATGATACTGAAATAAACCAAGTTGTAATTGCTCAAGTGTCAATATTATTGGAAGGTTAAAACTCTAGTGACTGGATAGAAACACCATCTGTGCCCATATCATGATGATGAGCTAGGTAGGATTGGATGGTATCTCCCACTTTTCGATCTGAAGAAATTCCGTTTTTTTTTCTTCTTTTCCCTTTTCCCGATATTGGAAATTTTTTCCTAGTATATCCGTTATTCAAACATCCGAATTTCTCCTTTTATTTTTCTCTAAATGTTAAATCCAGCAATTTCAAACCGGAGAGCACAAGTTTTCCATCAAACCTATTCAACTTCTCCTCTGGTCTCCCTTTCTCTCTCTCTGTCTCTCTCTCTCTCTCTCTCTCTCTCTCTCCCCCTATATAAATATTTTAATCTCCTCGTGCCTAAAGTTTCTCATGTGTCAGAGCAGAACCCAAAAAACAAATCTCACTTAGACAGAGAGAGAGAGGGAGAGAGCTGCTGCTGCTTATATGTATGTCTGTAATGACGAGGCAAACGAAGTGAAGCAAAAACAAGGAGACTCTGTCCAAAACACCGCAAGATTTGGGGAGGGTTTTGTTTGGTTTCTTTCTTCCCTTCTCCTCCTCCCCTCTGTCCTGTAGCTCACTTACTGCTCTTCTTTCTTCTCTTTTGTATGGATATGAAGCAGAAGGGGTTAGATTCTCTCCTTCCATTACAGAACAACAACAGCAGCAACCAACCAAAACAGCCACCAACTTCTTCCTTTCCCTCTCCCTCTCCTGCAACAGGACAACTCCCTCGATGCCTCCAAACACAACCCGCCTCATCAAATCCCGCAACTTTAATTTCGTCGAATATGATGGCCCCTTCATCCGCCACTAATTCTAAATCCCACTCCACACGCACCACTTTCGGTCCCGCACTCACTCCCATTTTTGCCGCTTTCTTCTTGGTCTCTTCAGTCATTGTCCCCGCCGCTGTGGCGGTTTCGGACAGCCGCCTGCCAGTGAACCAGACTTTCCGGGCGGCTGACCAGCTGCGGAGGCTGAAGAGGGTCAATGCTCACCTGAAGAAGATCAACAAACCCGCTGTCAAGACTATCCAGGCAATAATGTTAAACAGCAAGATCCCCCTTTCCACTTTTCCTGACCTGTCGGTGTTATAGTGATCTAAATTATTTTCTTTTCTCCTCCCCTCCCTATCCTTTTACTGCAGAGTCCCGACGGTGATTTGATAGACTGCGTTTTAGCTCACCTCCAACCAGCTTTTGACCATCCGGAGCTCAGAGGACAGAAGCCACTGGTAACTTCCTTTTTCATGGCAAAGAAATCAGTGGAACTGTAAATGCTTCAAGAAATTCCATTTCCCGTTTTTTGTTTCAAGAAAATGGCTGCCCATTTTCAAGAAAAGTCCCGACATGCAACTTCCACTGAGTCCGAGAGCGACAAACTGATGGGAGAGCTTCCTTCCGTTCATAAATGAAGAAGATACCTTTTGACCAAACAAATTTACTGTTCATTTTCAAATCTTGGCAGCAACCACCAGTGCTGAGGCCTCAGCGAAATCTGTCTGCTGAGGTTGAGACAGAGAAAGAGACGTTTCAGCTATGGAGAGACAGCGGCGAGTCGTGCCCGGAAGGAACCATTCCCATCAGAAGAGCCACAGAAGACGACATCCTCAGGGCAAGTTCCATTAAGAGGTTTGGTAGAAAACTTGCCAGAAGGACAGTGAGGAGAGACTCCACAAGCAGCGGGCACGAGGTTAGTGTTGGTTTACAGGACTGAACCAAACACTCATTTAATACCATCCATGACGGTAATTGATATATGATCTGAAAAGGGCATTTCTGTTTTTTGGATTCTTGCAGAGGAAAATCGCTTCACAATCATTCTGCAATCCATTTTTATTTTCTGGGTTATTTGTCTGTTTATACTTAGCCCATTTCCATATTTTATTTCTCACTGTGAACTTATCGTCATCCATTATTCATCATGGAACGTAATACAACACTTTATGAGGAAAACTTTGCTGTATAACACTGACTGTTTGAGCTTATATCAGCACGCGGTTGTGTTTGTGAACGGGGAGCAATACTATGGAGCAAAGGCGAGCATCAATGTCTGGGCTCCCCGCGTTGTCGATCAGTATGAATTCAGCTTGTCACAGGTGTGGCTCATCTCTGGTTCTTTCGGCAATGACCTCAACACCATCGAAGCAGGTTGGCAGGTAGATCTTCTCGAATTCCGAACTTCCCTTCAGAAGGTGTTCAGACTGTTCTATCATTTGAAGTTAAACTGTCTTCCTCTATCTCTCAGGTAAGTCCGGAACTTTATGGAGACAGCTACCCCAGATTCTTCACTTACTGGACAGTAAGTACTTAATAGAAACTACAGACCAGTCCTTTCATTTCTTTCGGAATATCAGAGGAAGAGTTCAATTACTTCCTGCTCATGGAAGAAAAGAAATGGTTAAAAGGGTCAATGGTAGTGATAATCGATGTGCAAATTCGCAGACTGATGCCTATCAAGCCAC
Source organism: Sonneratia caseolaris (assembly GCA_900006705.1). Classification (NCBI taxonomy): domain Eukaryota; kingdom Viridiplantae; phylum Streptophyta; class Magnoliopsida; order Myrtales; family Lythraceae; genus Sonneratia; species Sonneratia caseolaris. The sequence continues at coordinate 810,729 of CXYZ01011872.1, read as the reverse complement.
GGGATGCTACAACTTGCTCTGCTCCGGCTTTATTCAGACCAATGCTAAGATAGCCATGGGTGCAGCAATCTCCCCGAGATCATCCTACAAGGGGAAGCAGTTCGATATTGGTGTCATGGTGTGGAAGGTACTGCCTAATCAAACACGAAATCTTCTCATTGTATCCATGAGCAGGACAATCCGCCAAATGGACCTGTATCTCTATCTAATAAAACCCACCTTGAATTTAAGTTCATCCTAGGAACAGTTGTAAAGATTACAAGTCAAGAATTGGTGAGGCAGAATATAAGTCATCATATTCTAAGTTAAATGAATAATATAATGCCACCAGCACTGTAGTCAAAGGTGCAGACTGCATTTAAAGTGGGATGCATCTGTTTAAGAGAAACTGTTGATCTAAGAAAAAACTGATCTTTCCTGTTGACATCTATGGTCCAACTGATTTCCCACTGCAAGCTAATAATTTATTCTAAGATTCAGTCTCCATTTCTCTCTCTGCGTGTCCTTTTAGTTTCCCTCATAGTTTTTAAAACCGGACCGGGCCGGGAACCGGTGTAGGCATGGGTTCATGGATCAGACCGGGGGTTCAATGGGTTGAACCGCATGTTTAAAAAATAATATTAATAATATAATATTACTAATAAATTTACATAATATCATAATTTGAATATAATTTATAACAAAAGTGGTTAATATAACTATTATATTAAACAAAAGTTTAATATAAAATATAAATANTAAAATGTAAATATAAGTTTAGTAAAATAAAATAGGTACATTACAATATGTTTTTGTTTTTGTTTTAATTTTAAGTTGGCCGGTTTTCTCATGGGTTCAATTGGGTTCACCGGTCGGACCGGGAACCGGCCGGTTCAATCGGATTTTTTCTCTTTTAATGTGCAATTGGGTTTTTTGAAGGAACCGGACCGGGTGAGTGGCCGGTTCCCGGTCGAACCGGTCGAACCGGCCGGCCCGGTCCGGTTTTTAAAACTATGGTTTCCCTCCCAAAATTTAAAGAAAAATCATTCGTTATTCACGGGAGAGATTTAGAAGGAAATTAGTTAATATTCATTATTTTTGTAAATGTAAAATGATGTGTATCAGGGGAGGAAAAAAAATCCATTGCTATTCTACCCTTGACACGAACTGGTAATCAGAACGAATCCGATGGAGCAGAACACTGCCCCTTTTCCATCTCCTCCATTAAATTATTATCCTCATCATTTTGCAGCCTTTCACATATTAAAAAGGCAGGAAGAAGACGATTAGAAGACCCCATTCAAATGAACTTTCTTGTGCTTGCCATTATCAGTGTACTGTTAGCGCGTATCATCTGATAAAGTCACGCTGGTGATGTCAAATTCAGTGCTTTAAATAATAATTCCCGAACTCGCAGCTTTATGTCTACATCACCATTTATTTGTGCAGGATCCAAAGCATGGGAACTGGTGGCTAGAGTTCGGGTCCGGCATGCTCATCGGCTACTGGCCTTCGTTCCTCTTCACCCACATGAGGAGCCATGCCGACATGGTCCAGTTCGGGGGAGAGATCGTGAACACGAGGCCATCTGGGTCCCATACATCCACCCAGATGGGCAGTGGCCACTTCGCAGAAGAAGGTTTTGGGAAAGCCTCCTACTTTAGGAACCTACGAGTCGTGGATTGGGACAACAATCTGCTGCCACTCAAGAATATTCACCTGTTAGCCGATCATCCAGGCTGCTACGACATCAAGCAGGGACAGAACAGTGCTTGGGGAACTTATTTCTACTACGGAGGTCCTGGAAGAAATGTGAGATGCCCTTGAAGATGATCATCATCGCATAGAAATACAGAGTCAGTTAATTTTTCTTCCCAATTTTAGTTTTCTTTTCTAAGGTAATTACTAGCTCTTTTTCCCCCACCCCGCCCCTAGTATGTATACACAAGGTTTGGTTCATTTTTTTGCCTCTATGATATATATATATATATATATATATATAATTTTCATTCTCTAACAGGTTACATGTTAATTCTCCCACGTAGTGGGGACTATGTATATTGGAATTATGAGCTTTTTAATAATATTGGCTTGTTTCTTTTTTTTTTCTTCTTCTTTCTATAATTCTTGATGTTTTTCTTTTTCCTCTGGGGACTTGTGCTAAAGGGGGAAAATTAAATAATATATGGTAATCATTCATATTGAGTCAACTAAAGCCAATCAATGATTGTATCTTTTTCTTACCAAACGATTTCAAATTTAAGCATCATAGATGGAAAAATAAAATTTGTAATTGTGAGTATCTTACTTAGAGTCCTTAACATATGCTAATTATGTTTCAACTTAAATTAATAATAATTTATTGAAATACTGGATATAAGTGGGAGATATGAAAAAAAAAAATCTATGTGGTGGAGCGAGCCAATGACCCAGCTTTGGTTTTAGCAACTGACATAGCCAGTAGTACAAGCTTCTGAGATTGTTTATTGAATCCCCAATGCAAGCAATTAACAACAATCTCAATTTTAAAACAAATAATTATTACAGCCTATGAGCTATAGATTTGCATGTGGGGAGCAGCAATGGGAGGAAGCTGTTTTATAAATTATCTGCCAGCTGAGATTGGCAGTGAACCTGCTCTTCAATATTATTTCACAGCTTCAACCCAAGCCTTCATCACTCTTCTCAAAATGTTTCTTTCTGTTGCAGCTTTTTAAGCCTATGATTCACTATCTTCTTCTCTCCCACGAAAAATCACTGGGCTTATAACATACGTGTAGCTAGACCATCTTAACCGTACCAGCAGTGCCTCTCGAGTTTAAGCTGGATTCTTACGGAACATTCGCATCTTTTCCTATCATGTCAAGACCTGAAGTAGATAACTCAGTTTCGGGTGGAAGGTGACGGAGAGCGAGATAGTGGGTGTCAAGATCCTAAAAAAATGAAAACCCAATTGAATGCAGCGAGCATTCGTCCCATGCCAAACGAAACATTTGAGTTTTCCAAGTTGGATTTAAAATACTAGTCTTAGAATATGCACTTGTTAAATGGTAGAATCATGGTGTGTACTTTTCTACTGTTGGAAGTCTCCAAACTTCAACCTCTCCTTGCCTCAAGGTCAGATCGCCTAGTCAAAAGGTCACAAGAGGCCAATCCGCGTGCCTCTGGATATCCAATGCATTGGTTTTCCAAGCAAATAGACAAACTTCCTTTCTTATGACTATTTTTTTTGTTTTCAAATAAGTTTGTGACTGTAAGTCGTAGTGGAGCTGCCCGAGATCTGCATCTTGACAGGTTGAAAACACAGGGATGAGGTGCTATTAAGGCTCCTTGATTACTCGAAACAACCCTCTTGAGCTCACTCTTCAATCTCTTATGGATCGATGGGGTCGGGGAGCGTCGGCCTGAAAAGGAACGAGCCATACCCATCGTGGAAAAGATAACAACAGCGTGGCAGTGGGAGCTGCATTCCAAGGTAGTGGAGTCCAGAAGATCACAGTTCATGCAATGCAGCGCACGAGATTCTTCTGCATAAAAAAAAAAAAGAAGCAAAGACAACCCTTTATGGGACTTGTTATTGCTCAGGAAAAGGATGGGGCAAAGAAAGCTTTTAAAGCTTTATACTTTATGAGTGCTCGCACAGTAAGACTAAGAAGGATCATTCTCAGGACAAAAGCTACTCTTCAGACTTTTAGTACAAAAGAAGAAGAGAGAGGTGAAAATTTTTCTTCGGATTTAGTACAAATATGATCGACTGAACAACGAATCCTTGGCCACCACTCTGTCCCATTAACCGCATTTTACCAGTGAGCATATAGCATCCCGAAATCCAAATGAAAGAGTAGATATGATGTTACAAAAATCGCAAATCCATGGAGAGTTAGTTTAAACTAACTATTGAACCCTAAAAAAACCCTCTGTTTGATTTACTGGGAGAACATATGTTCCTAACCATTGAATCCAAAATCAAGACAATAATTTCTTGCAATGCGTGGGATGCTGGAGCATTCCGTCCACAATGAGCATGCATCACGATGTTAACTCAACGACTATACCTTTCTATTTGATTGTGCTGCCCATCTTATTGCTTGCAGTTAGGGGATGCTGGTGGTCGCAAGGAATGTTTGTTGGTGGTATCAAAGCTAGAGTTAGATGTGACTATCAAACCCGAAATTCACTTTCTTTATTTTGTTCCTTTTGTTCGAGGGATAAAGATTTGAGCGGATCATCGGTTCCTCCTCTAATATGTACAAGCTTTTCTTATTATTAGCCGTCGTCCATGCGACACAATTGTCCAAACTCTTCTGACTACATCATAATGAGATATTTAATGCGTTTGATTAAATCTAAATTTGAGCACGATTAGCAGGTATAAAGCTCCTAATGGATTTCCCCTCTTCTCAACACTGAATTATAGGAGACAGTATTCAGCTGAACTCAATTAAGCCATGTGATGTTAACTGACGTTCTTGGACCATCTTGTGTATTTTGGATTACAACTGGGGCCAGTTCCTCCAGGAGGCCCCATGATCCTTACAGTTGGGCCTAAGGATATCGTTAGAGTCTTAAGCCCCAAGGACTTGTCAGCCGAAAGTGGGGTGGACACATAGACCCAAATATTGTACTGAATCCGTCCATCTACGTCACACACAAACACACATGCATCAACTGAGTAGTCTAAATTAGTCACCTAAGGATAAAATTCTTCCAAATATGGATTTCCTCTATTTGTTGTAAGACTCTAATTCGAGAAGTCACGGATGAATTGGATATTAGAGAGTGGAAAAGAAAAGTCTATTTACTTTCAAATGTCACAAGCGTCTGTGAATGTAAGCATAAGTGAGGCTCCATAGCTTCTGGGCTTCGAGTTCATCACCAGCAAGAGATGAGCAGTGGCTTTCATTGCAGTCAACGAAATACTTCCCAGTAACTCCCTCCATTTGGCGACTAAGAGCAACATAGCATGTCGTCGAAGCTCCCTGTTGACAAAACATACATGCATGCAGAGATATAACAAAGATCGACAGCGCAGTCCTTTTTTTAATGCTGAACATGAATTCGGGCGGATCATGTCAACGGGGAACTTGGAACTCGAACTTTTGTTGTATGAGGATGCACCAGTAGATGAACGGAAATGGAGTGTACATATACCTGAGGAATCGACTTGAGCAATTTTGATGCCAGAAAATATATCGAACCTGCTCAATTGGAAAAAATAGCTCGTATATAAGTCAAGTCTCAATCATTTTCAGAGATGTTCAGAAGGGTCAAAGGGGAAAAAGGAAAAGAGAAGATCCATCCGTGCCTGTGATAAAGCCTCTATGAGCTCTCATGATTCCAGTCTTAACCATTCCTGGGTGCACCGCGTTCACTGTAATATTTGCATTTCTTGCCTACAAAAAGGCAGTTGGACATGTCAGAAGTAAACCGAAACTAAAGAAGCCAAAATCAAAGTTGACTTCATCTCAGACGTGTACTTACACACCTCTAGTTGTCTTGCTAGTTCTTTGGCATGCAGTATGTTAGCCAATTTTGACTGGGCATATGCTCGAGTCGCATTGTAACTGCGTGGATATTGGATAAATAGAAATAGACTAAGATTAGAAAGATTCGTGATTTACTTTATCGAAAAACTCAAATCCAAATCATTGTTTGAATGAATGAAAAAGGACTACGTTTTGGGATGGAGCATCCGATTGAAGGAGAAGAGCTCTTTCTTGACCCAACTGTGAATCACGGAAGAAACATTCACTATCCTTCCTTGGGATCCTGATTCTGCTGCAGTTTCCACCATTTTGTCAAACAGCAGCTCGGTCAGCAGATAATGACCTGGATATTATATAACGGAAGAATTACCGTGTCAATCATGTCCTTATTATCCCTTTTCGTTCCATCTATCAAGACTTCTCTAGTTGATCGTTCTAACAAGTTCTTCACTTGATCGATCTAGTTAGCCTGCATTTACAGCTTTTAGCCCTCCATGATCGATCTAGTGATCCGTAGGACAGTTTGAGTCAAACGAAAAGAAACAGCCTGAGACATGCAACTTCAAACATACCCTTTGGCGGCTTACGTGTAATAGTTCATAAAACATGAGAAATTGCATCTTATGGAAAGGCGAGCTAACCTAAGTAATTGGTGGCAAACGTTAACTCAACCTTCTGTTCAGAGAACTCCAAGTTTGGTGAATAAACGCCTGCATTGTTTCTGAAAGAAAAGAGCAGCATTCCCTCAGTTCACATACTAGAAACACTGCATAGAATGGGGGAAAAGAACGGTAAGATAATTAAGTAAAAATCGAATTCGTTAATGTCAATTAAAGGAACATACATGAGAATATTAAGGGGGAGGCCCGATGACAAGAACTCAGAGCAAAATCTCTTAATGGAAGTGAAAGAGCTTAGATCAATCTCCATGACAATGACCTCCGCGTTTGGGCGCTGCTGCAGAATTCTCTCCCTCACTTCACGACCTTTCTTAAGGTTCCTCGCTGGGATCACGATCCTGACCCCCCTCAGTGCTAGTACCCTCGCAGTTTCAGCACCAATGCCCGAAGTTGCCCCTAACAAATCAGTCCCAGTCGATAAAATCAGACAGCAAACATTATATAGTTAGCATTCACTTCCATGTCTATGTGCATGGTTTCGTTAAGCGGTTCCCGGAATTTCCTGTCATGAACAAAACAAGAGAAAGACAAGGTGCACTGAGGTAAATTGTATACATATACTGTTCTTTCCTCATTTTTCAGTACAGGTTATTGCGTGTTCTTCTATTGGAGGAGAAGATTTGAGGTGAATTTACCAGTTACGATCGCTGTAAGATGAGAGGAAGAATGGAGATGACGGGTGACTTGCTCGGCAGTCGAACTGGAGCCATAGCCACTGGGGCCTGCAATTCCTGCCAAGTACCTTAGTGCGTCCTTCATGAGAAGAGCGGTCTATTCCAGTGTGGGCAAAAACGCGAATCTGCTTAAAATATTGTTGGGTAACTCGTAAGACTAACTTTGCCCGCAGCTCATATATAGACATATATAAATAATCTATACGAATGTGGTATATACTATGTTAACATTCATTAATATCGACAACCTCCCAATTTTTTTTCCTTTTTCTTTATTATTTTTTTAAAACAATGATAGAGGAGAGAATATCTAACCTAAAAAAAAAAAAGGTGGATTCAGATATTTTCCGTGCATAGCTGAGCCAAAGCCAAGAAGAGGATTTTATATATATATATATATATATGTAGCCACTAATGATCAGTATGTCCTATAGTGTATACACATCGAATGGCACATGAGCTGTGTGCATGGTGTCTTGTCAATGGAGTCGGTTTGATGGAGAGTAGTAGATTTGAAGGGTCCTTTTATTTCTGTCCATATGATTTTCTTTTCTTTTCTTTTTTCCTTTTCCCGTTATGATAATGCCTTGGCATGATGACCTCCTGCATCCTTTTGGGATCAACTCACTTGTTGCCTGCCGAGACCGTTCATATTGGGATTTGGAGGGCTCCATGTTTGTGGATACGTCTATGTCAAAAACAGTAGCCGCATTTAATGGCATTAATGGGTCAAAGAGGTTAGATATAATGATGAATAAATGTTAGTTAAAATTATATATATATATATATTATAAATAAGACAAGATGAGGATGAATGAAATAAAACTTACAAATTTATTTTTTTGCCAATAATAATTAAAATTTTGATTTCTTAATATCATACTAAAGAGATATTATTAGAACAAACCTAGTTGATATTAGATGATTTGTCAAAGAAGATACCCACTCCACAGAACTCTCTGTCTCTTGTTCTAATAATTACGGGGGAGAGTCCCTTGTCTCGTCCCTTCTTCACCGCGAAGTCAAGTAATCAAGTGAGAAATTCTCTCACCGACGACAAAGAAGCAAAATGGACATTATTCTTCTTGTCTGCAGCATGGACTAACTAATTATCAATAAGTGCACTGACACGGATTAAAATTAAAGTTCTGACTAATGTACATACAAAACCTGGACCGTATCGAAGCGTGAGGTTTGGGCTCCGGGTGGTGGCCAGCATACTGAAAAATGGAAACCGTTATTATGTGCTGCCATACATGAACCCTAGTGATCACCGATTTGCCCTGTCGCACGTGCACCTCCAGGAACCGAAGTGAAGATTACATGACACTGAGGAAAGCTTACCAGGTGGACGCTTTTTCCTCGACAGAGGAAATCCTTTTAGCCCTTTTTTGGTGCATGCGTCGTTCGGTGTAGGCCCCCTTCTCCCTTCCCTCTGTGCTCTGTGTGAATGGCGATTATTATGTGTTGGGAAGCTTCGAAATAACAGCCACAGCCGAAGGGCACTGTATTTTGTTGGAGGTTTGATGAGGAACAACAGCAAAGGAGAAAAAAGCGACGGTGGAGAAAGCAAAAGGAGGGTCATTGAAGTTTGACTCTTCATCAAATGGACAGTCCCAGCTCAAATTGCAACCGGGTCCCTTTTGGTCTCCCAAATCGCATGCAACCCCACGACGAAGAATCACCACTTATTACCATCATAATAAAAATGGTTCAAATATCCTCACATCTCTATTCTGTCCGTGAACTTTTGATTTGAATATTAAATGAAGAAAATTTACCTGGAGCTACTGCACGCAAAGAAAAAAGAAAAAGAAAGAGGAGGAGTTATTGTCAATGAACTACTCTATAGTCCCTTGCTCGAAACGAAACCATCAGCAATATGATTCTTAAGATGTGCATATGCATGCTTCAGTTAATAATATCAGTGTAATCACGACTTTTTTTTCAGTATATTAAGGGAGATTATAATCTTGCTCAATACTAACCATGTAAGATCCCAATCCGCCAATGAACTAGATACAAGCAAGGAGACACAAGTGCTTACGAGCTTGTTGACTTCTCGTGGCCGTGTAAGTGTACTTGGGTGGGATCTCAATAGCTGGAAAAAAGAAAAAAGAAGAAGAAGAAGAAGAAGAGCACAATGAGTATAGACAGCATGTCCAAAAGGAAGATGTCCCGTGTGTTGTTGGAGAGCTCCGGTCTGTAATCCATGCAATGTATGGTTGTGTAGAGTAAAAGACATTTTTTTCATGATTCCACGTAAAAGCAAAAGAATAAAAAATAAAAAAGAGAGAGAGAGGAAATAAAATAAAAAGATTTGAGGGAGGTTTTTATATAATTTAATAATATTATCCCACGTCATAATAATTAATTTATTTGATAATATATTATATACTTTAAAATTTATCAATTAAATCTACATACTAACTATTAATAATTTTAAACATAAACCTAATTTATAATATATTTACTAATAAATTTTTACCGACAATAAAATATACCATAATTTTTATATAATCGCACTCAAAACTCTAATTTATTTATTTATTTTACTTTATTTTCCCCAATTTCAATTGCTTTCACCTTGTCGTGACAACCTTTTCCAGTCATTTCGTCAGAATGATGGATTTGACAGATCCCAGCACTTAAATTCCCATACGGTTTCCGCCCCCGGCACCACCCCCACCAACCCCGATTCTCTCCGACAAATATTGACTTTAATCAAAAGAGATAACGAGCAAACGAGTCGCCTTCTCGACCCTAATCATACTTAATTAGAAATTAAAAAATTTTAAATGCAGTTCATTGATATTAAAATTTCCTTTACATTATTTATTTATTTTTCTTCCTTTTACTTCTTTTTAAAGTCAAATTTTCTTTACGACCTGAAATAAAATAAATATAATAAGTTGAGGTATTTTTCTTAAATATTTATTATTATTTTTAATTATATAATCTCATAATAAAAATTAAAATTTATTAAATATAATAAATTTGTGTATAAAAAGTGAGCTTTAAAAATTTTTATATTTTAAATTTAATATATAACACATTATCATTTACCAATTAGTTGGTCGAGAGGAGAGAGGGGAGGCGCCCCCTTCATCTATCACCTTATTTTTGTTCTTGTGTAAAAGGTGGCCGTCCATTAATGCGATCCAAATTGTTTTTTATCTGCTGCATGATTAGTGTGTAGTTAAGTAAAGCCCAGGCGATAATCACGTCCCTGAAATCAATTCCAATTGATCAATAAAATTAGGTAAACATTAAGTGAAAAAAAAAACGTTCAAACCGATTATAAGAAACATGCAATTACTCCCACAAAAAAATATTTTTTCTTCATGGATAAAATCCATTATATTTATTTCTACTAAAAAAAAATGTGAGGCCTCATCCTGGCCCAAAATACCCAGACCGTCATGTGCTCTTGTGCTGATCCCTAGTTGAATTCAGTTCCGGAGTTTTGACGAAGATGGGCCCGGGCCTCGTGGGGTGACTGATGCTTGGGCCTGAAGTTTTGTATATCCACTGATATATATATACATATATATATATATATTCAAAAAAGTAGTACTTGACATGATCTTGGCGCTTTCTCTGTCAACTCAGATTATTTCCCCGTTAGGCTTTCCCCACACCCCCCAACCCGCCTTCCCCCCCCCCTCTCAATTAGTGGAATTTTTATAAATAAAAAAAATCTATGTTT
>CXYZ01011872.1:780554-790873 GCA_900006705.1 Sonneratia caseolaris | reverse complement strand
CCCCCCCCATCACTACGTTACTGTCAGAAATCGTTCTCCAGGAAAGAGGAAATTTTTTTTCCTTGCACTCGGAAAGATTCTAGGCCGAAGAAGGAAGAGAAGAGCACTACTAGACCCGGAATAAGTCGAAAACAAAATTTTTCCTCCGTTCTTTCTGTCCTGTAACACTACTGTGACTGTCACGTAATCTCTCCATTGAGGTGTCCTGGAGGCAGCTTCTGCTTGGAAAGTTCTCAACTTTCTCGGACTTTCTTACCAGGCCCAGCCAAACAGCAACCTCTCTGCTTCGGTGGCTCATCTTCTCTTCAGGTCAGTCTCATTACCGGCCTTCGGCCTTATTTCACGAGTATTCTTCACAGTGGATAAGAGTTGAAGAAGTTCTGCTTTAGTTCCTGAGCGGTAAAGCTTGGAATATCATGTGAAGTGTTAGTAAATGTTGGACATATGGTCTTTTCCCATCGTTGCTTGTTGGTCTAGCCTAGTTTCACGAGGTTTAGGCTAGTCTTTTCCTCGCGAAGGAGCATTATGAGGCTGCTCATTTGTCTTACTCGTTTTGTTTACTAAGTTTGTAGTGAAAGATTGGGTTTTGTGGAGAGTCCTTGTCGAAAGATTGGATTTTTATGGAAAATTGACGCTGGTTTTCCTTTTTATTTGAGAACGGTTTTGTCACCCCTATCCGGATGAGATGACTATTCGTTTATTGTAGTTCAGATGAGTTGTTTTATTCCTTTCCTAATAGGATATTCATGCCATTTCTCTGGGACATTTCCCTTTTGTTTTATACCGGGGCGGGGCTAGTAGCTTACAAGCTCTGTTAGGTGTGCTAACCTGAAATTCGTCCCAGGATAGCAAAAGGGAAGCAATTCCCAGTCGAGCATTCATTTTGTTTCTCAAGGAGGATCTTTTTGTCCACTTAGGTGCTGCTTATTTGGTTGGCTTTTCGTTCATGAACAAGGACCTGAAAAAAATAAAAAAACAGATACTAATACTGGAATGTCCATTCAAGACACGATGAATTATACATTTTTTTCCTGCATCCCGATGCTGGGGACTAAAATGTTGTTGCGTAATCCTTTTCCAGCAAAATAGTGTAATATGATTGAGTAAATTTTTCTTGATATAAAACTAATAGAATATTTAATAGGTTTGGTGCAAACAAACCAGGATTCGACTTGTTTACTAGGATCTGCAGGAGGGTACTCAGATTTGGGTCTCAGTTTTTGAACAATCCTTGCCTAGGTACAGGTTTAAGAAATTTATGGGTACAATTGTCATATATCCTGCACCTGTAGAAATGTTCCAGAGCGCAGTCCATATTTATTGACTGTTTTTCCAGAATCTCCTTTTGTCATATCCACTTTGACCCAATCTTTGCATGTACTTATGTTCAAAATAATCGGGAGCTTATAGTATCTTTTAGATTTATTGACGACTGAAACCAGTTTCCATAATATTGCTGGGTAGGTCGCTATTCTCAAAATGGGAACCATACTTTCTCAATGTAGTCCTCAATTCCTATTTTGACTTTTGGCTAGTCAAAGTAGGAAATGATTCCTCTATTACTAGAGAACAAAGTCCCAGGAAATTTTTTATCATGAGTGACATATATTTCCCACTAGCGCCATCTTCTTGACCTACTTCATCTGGCCAGAATTAAACTCCCCCAGTATATATCTTTAGTTTGCATTCTGCTTTCGAAGACCATGTGAGGAACTGATTTTGATAATGCTCCTGTGTTTCCAAAACTCTCATATACCGTCTTCTACATTGATGATATTGATCGTGGCATTCAATAGGTTTAAGTGCCATCTTTGTTTATATAGCTGGGGGTAACAAATTAAGCATATGTTATGTCGTTCTCTTTCTTTTCCATTTTAATCTAAAGCTTGTAGCAGCATGTGTATCAATAATTGCATACTGGTAGATATTGATAGATCATGAGCTTTTATAAATATGATTGGGATTCCTAATGAAACCTTGGCTTTGTAATCTGTGAATTGGATGATACAATCACAGACCATCGTCAGAAAAGAAAATGATTGCTTGCAGTATACGGAAACTTTGTACGATCAATGGAACTGAAATGTACCGAACAGAAAAAATGGAGAGCTGGCACAGAAGCCACAGGTTTCAATTCCATCATTGTTTACATTGCCGGATGATGCGAATTTAACTACATTTATGTTCCCAAGTTGATCCAATACATAGGTCCTACTTTCCTTTCTTGACAAACTACGTTCTTGTTCCAAAACCTTATCAAAACTTTGTCGAGTAGATTGTGTGTTGATCATGGTATCCAAAACATGTCAAACATTTGGTCAAGAATGTCTGAAAGTTTCAACTACCATGATATATGCTTATGGGGTTTAGATTATGTTTTCTTTTTTCAGTTATTTGACATGCATTTCTGAGATTCTATACGTCACTGATCGTGTGAACTGATACACAAGGATCTCCCTTAATTTCAGTGGTCTTCAATCCCTCTTCTTTTCCTTTGGCTATGAATTAATCTCACCTCATTTCCTCTCCTTTTTTCTAAACCATCTCTTACCCTCGTCAAGATCTTAATTCCCTATCCTAATCTTGGAATATTTTTAAAAGGTTTCAAAATTGCATTAACTGTGGTCAGAGACTTGAAGATGAGGATTGTTTCTGTTGAGATATATATTTATACATATGCGTATTTTTTAATCTGAGCCAGTGATTTTAGGAAATATGATCCATGTGCATGGGCATGCAGACATTTTTACTTTTGCGCGCTTTGCTTCCTTTTCCTTCAGTCTCTCATATTTTCTTATGAGACATTACTAAAATTGCATGCTGTAGCTATATGAGATTTAGTATTTCCATGATGCTTAATGCTCCATTCTGTAACAAGTGTTTTCAGTTCTTTGCTAGAGTATGGTCAAACTCAGCCCTCTATTTTCAGTAAGACACTTGCTGGCGCTCTCTCTTGCTCTCAATGTGAGCTTAATGCTCTCAGTTATTCGAGCAAGGGTGAAGCTGGAAGAGAGACTTAATGTGCACAATATGAAGCTACAGCTGACAAAAGTTTCGCCATCTACAGGGGATAGAGAGACGACAGACAATGGTGAAACTATTGTTAACCTTGATCAGTGAGTTGCTAAAAGCTCCCTCATTTTGTCACCCAGTAAACATTTTCCACCCCTGGGAAATGCAATAGTTCTTATCTACTTTATCCATCATTTAGACAATAGATATAGCATGCTATTTAAGAAGGAAAAATCACACAGCATGAAGGGTGTTCTTGTCAGTGTCTTGTTTATACTCGATAATTGCACAATATACAAACGATATTGGCAGGAAGCTTGTGAAAAAAAAAAAAAACCACAATAACAATCCCTTACCTCGGCTCATGAGGTTCACTTCATGAATTATTAGTAATGAGGGGATTAGAGTTGCGATCTTCTTGCTCGTTTTAAGCCATTAATTCTTATAGCTGTAAGATAACTGCATAATATTAACCCTTGCCATTAGAATTTAATATAATGATGTTGCCTTGGGTGATTCTAAGGCCAGGAGTTCTAGTACTCTCCTTGATGGTGTAAGGTCGTGTTTGAACTAATAGTAATGAGAATAATAATCTCACAACATCAGGATACTTTGATGCTCCTGTGGGTACTAAGAAAAACAGGTCTTGTCCTGTGGTATACTTGCATGGATTCGTGGTCACCATATTGTACATTTTAAGTTGTTATGTACTGATTATCGAGGTATTTCAAGTTTGATAATTGGACCTGATGCCTCCCTGGGCATGCATGGGAGAGCCGCTGTTAATTCCTTAATGTGCTTAGAGATGATCCAAGTGATACTGGTTTGGTTGTCGATTTGATGAAGCGGTGATCCCACAATGTACGAGAAGTATTGGCAGCGTATGGGTGATAGAACTATGGTAGTGATCTCAGGATGGCAGTTTACTAGTTATTTCTCAGATCCCAAGAATCTTTGCTGGTTCTTGGAAACTGAGCTTGCTGAGGAGGTTGTTCGGCTACACAGAGTGGTGGGAAATGCAATCACCGATGGATACCAAATTGTGGTTGGCACAGGCTCTTCACAGCTCTTTCAGGCTGCCCTATATGCTCTCTCTTCTGATGCCACTGAACCCGTGAGTGTGGTTTCTGCAGCTCCTTTTTACTCTGTAAGTACCACTTATATATGAGATTTATGGTGTTTTTGTGCTGTAAATCATTGGATATTGCAATCTGGATCTTTTGGCTGGGGAATGAATGCCTCTTTCAGAATAACCTCTGGCAAATCCGGTTTATGGGAAAACCCAATGTGCAATTTAAACCTCATGAGTGGGTTCTTTTTCACATGACTTGAACAGTATTAACCTTCATTTTGGACGACCCTTTGAATTTAAGATAAATTATTTTCTACAATCAGTCTAGATTCATTGGCCACTGGTAAATCCATGAATCTATAGCCTGGCTGGTTCAATATCCTTCTAAACTATCTAATTATTGAGTTCTGCCTAAAATGCTTGCAGTCTTATCCAGTGATCACCGACTGCCTCAAGTCTGGGCTGTACAGGTGGGAGGGAGATGCTCAGGCTTTTGATAAAGCGGGGCCCTACATCGAGCTTGTCACCTCCCCGAACAACCCAGATGGCTTTGTCAGGCAATCAGTGGTTAACAGAAGTGGTGGTATACTGGTCCATGATTTGGCTTACTACTGGCCACAGTACACTCCAATCACGGCCCCTGCAGACCATGACCTAATGCTGTTCACTGTCTCGAAGACCACTGGTCATGCTGGGATGCGGATTGGGTAAGATCAAGTAACCCCTTTTGCTTGTTATCGGGACCGAACCTGATCTATTGATGTATCTTTCACAAGACACAAATTAAGCATCTTTTTTATTTCTTAGCATTGGCGAATTTGTACTCTCTTTTTCTTAGATGGGCTCTTGTGAAGGACCAGATTGTTGCAAGAAAGATGGTTAAGTACATTGAGCTCAACACGATAGGTGTGTCCAAGGACTCTCAACTCCGTGCGGCAAAGGTTCTCAGAACCGTTTCTGACAGCTCTGGAATGGCCCACCACTTTGAAGGGGAAACCTTCTTTGGTTTTAGCCATCGCAGCATGGAATTGAGGTGGACCTCACTGAGAGAAGCTGTGAACAAGAGTGGGATTTTCAGCTTGCCCAATTTCACACCTGAGTTTTGCAACTACTGGAGCCGAGTCTTTGAGCCTCTCCCTGGTAAATTACTGTTCTTGCAGTCCAATTTCATACCATTTTTTGTACTTGCTTCTTTATGTCTTACTCTTCTTGTGCAGCTTTCGCGTGGCTGAAGTGTGAAGATGGGATAGAAGACTGCGAGACCTTCTTGAGAGGACATAAGATTTGGACAAGGAGCGGCAGGTATTTTGGGGTTGGCCCCTCGTATGTGAGAATAAGCATGTTGGATCGCGATCGAACTTTTAACCTCTTTGTGAAGAGATTATCATGTATCCATTCACAGCACGAAGAACCGTGCTCGAACACATGCTTCTGAGACGTGGGCAATAGTGAGAATGCACATCGGACTCATTTATGAAGTCGATAGGCTGGCTATTACTTCCACTGAGGAAATAGCAAAAATGATTCTTCTGTACAGGCAATCAATGAGAGAAGTGGATGTGGATATAAGCTCTCATCAATTTGTGAGGTTCCCTTTTCCTTTTTGAGTCTCCTGCATGAAGGAGCTTTGCTAGCCAGCCCCATTGTGAAACTCTGTCGCTAGCGGGGGCGTTCAAGAGCTATAAATCAACCATAGTAAGTCTCCTTCTCAAATTTAAGCACAGCAGCTTATGACACGTATCATTCAAGGATACAGATGGCAACAGTGCAATGAAGGCCGGAAATGAGCGAACTTTACTCACCAGCAACTGTACCGGCAGAAAGTCAAAATCTGGGAAGTAGTTAACACGACGCTCTAAGCTTGGTATGAAAGTAACGGATCTTGATTTATAATTTTGCTCGTGGAAATACCGTAATGTTCTCGGGGAGGTTCCAATGAGAGTGTGCATCATTTCACATGAGCCGAATTTCATATTCTGCAGCCAGTGTTATGTATCTTACCCCTGGTAGGGCCTGGTATCCGCTTTTCTCGTTGATCTCAAGATAATGAACCTATATAAACCAGACGTTGGTCATCCGGTCACTTCAACTTTACTACCACTACGAGAAGCGCACTTACATGGCATCGACCATAATCATCAGTCAACTAGGAAGCGACACCTGAATGCCAGCCAGACACGGTGAAGTATGGGATCTCGAATTTCACTCGGACGGGAGCCCTTTTCTCAGGAGCTGCTTCTTCAGCAGGGATACCGGGGAGCCTGAATTCCGCCCTCGACAGATACTCCTGGAGATTTTTTTAATCTTAGATGGCATTAAAGGCTGAAGTCGATAAAGAAATACGGACATCCTGTTTGTCAACAGGAAATCGTCAAAGCTAATGATTATAAACATATATGGTCACTGTGTTGTCAATGATCACCAGAGCTAATTATATGAAGCCTAACTTCTCGCCAGGAAAAAAAGATTTAACTTTCCAGACCAGAGCAATCATTTTCCGGAACATATGGAGCAGGACCCACAGATGTCCTCAAGTTAGCTTTAGTCGCATCTGATGGCACTGGTAGCTCAATTTCAACATTTGTTGCAGTGCTGCACCCAAGCAGACAAAGAAAACGAAAACATGTCAAATCCTTCTAATCACCTTTGCTATTATGGTGGTGGGTCTCTGCTACTAGTAACTTCAAAACTTTCAGTCGATGTCTCTATCGTATATGATAGTGTGTGGCACTGGGTAGCATTCGAATACATAGCTCACAAATTTTCAAGTTTTTTCTTTTTTTAAACCCATGCTCCCTAAATTGGCTCCGCGCTTTTACCATAAGTTTTATGCGGCTTCTAGAACGGCGTTCTATTTGAGCTTCCACTCAAATGAGGGGTCTGACCTGAAGCCATGAAAAAAAGAAAAGAAAAGAAAGAGTCATAGCAAATTCCATTGATCCTCAATTACCATAGCTTGAGAAGTGAAAATTTCATATAAGCACAAAGGCTGAGAAGGTATAAGTCTGAAGTTGGATGGATACGGCAAAAGGCAACATCAAGTTTCTTCCTGCTTCATATAAATCATGAAATTACCCGAGTGCTGAACATATATGTCATCAGATCAAACGACCCATCAGGAGGTACGAAGGATATTGTCCTGCGTTCTCAAACCGAGCAAAACAAGGTTATGTTTTTCCTAGCGTACAAGAGTCAATTCTCATTAAAGGATTAGCACAAAAAGGCACGAAGTCTGCATCTTAAGCCACCAGTTAGACGTTTCTTCGTCCCTGTGGAAGTCGCTTGCTAATACGATGATAAATCAGCAACCAGCAATGACGACGACATTCGGTTGCAAGTTTCCGATGATCCAACAGCATGATCATTTGCTTGCCAAGTTCGCTTTCACTCAACAAAGATCAGTACAAACAATCCGGTCATATAACAGGAATGGAATTAGTTAGGAACAAATAATTTCTCAACCTGACGAATTCTAACAGCGTCAAATCGATCGCCAGACAGGGGGGGAAAAAAAAAGAGTGAAAATAAACGCCAGGTAGCTAATACGCGAATGAGTGCTCCGTCAATACGGAAACAAGTAGCAAGAGCACCTCCTTCTCGATGAGCCTGGTGAAGAAGCGCTCGGCTTGGACAGCGGAGACATCGCCCCTGTAGTCGCGCCAAGTCAAGACGCGGACTTTGATGTCCAGGAGGAGCAGCGCCGAGGCGCCGCCAGCCATTTCAAGTTCAGGACCAAGGAGATAGCACGTACTTGAATCAGGCCAGGCGACGGATCAGTATTGTGCAGCCGAACCAAATCAATCACAGGCTTCTCAATCAATCGAAAAAGGAAGAATGATTCCTCGGATCTTCATCTTGTACTCGTTTTTTGTACTTTCATTTTCTCTGGTCAGACAACATGCGACTGCGAGGGAGAAAAGGCATATGCTTTTTATTTTATTTTGCATTTTTCAGCAGGTTGAAACTTGAAAGTGGGATTTTCATTTCCGTTGATTCATATTCATTTTTCCCTTTGTCTATTCCCATGCATCCATCAAATGACCCGTAATCTTGACTTTGATATGGTGCCGTCTGATTGTGGAAGCTGCGTGAACCTCTGCTTGCTTCCTTGGCAGGCAAGCTATTCATCACAGTACGGAGAAAACTGAGGAGAGAGTCCACCATGAGAAAGAATCGAGTGAAGACCCGAACGGTAAGGCACATTATCTCATTCTGTGTAAATAACGAACAGTTGTGTGAACAAAGTAGGACTGTTACCCGGAAAATCATGGCTCACATGATTGGCAATATGTGACCACCACTCTCGATAGATAATGTACTTTAAATTTGCGTGCACTCACCAGAGTAATGATCTGGTGCAAACTGTGACAAGCACCTTAGTTGGAAGTGCCGCAGAAAGATTGAGATCGTCTGTCTATATGTAAATGGATGCCTAGTTCCTCTTCTGACCTATCATTTAACTAATTAACTTCCCTCTACCACAAACGATGCTTCCCACTCCATCGAACAGGACATTCTTGGAAATGATCTCACCCGTCTCTGGTCTGCCTGCCGCAACCTCACTCAAACACTGCCTTGGTATCTCTGCTATCCGCAGAAGCTGTTGCCGATCCCAGGATAAAACGATCAGATACAAACTCCGGAAACTTAACTTTC
The DNA here is from genome assembly GCA_900006705.1 of Sonneratia caseolaris. Lineage (NCBI taxonomy): Eukaryota > Viridiplantae > Streptophyta > Magnoliopsida > Myrtales > Lythraceae > Sonneratia > Sonneratia caseolaris. Next base: position 782,133 of record CXYZ01011872.1, on the reverse strand, counting down.
AACTGACCCTTGTAAACTTCCTCAGAGTGGGCAGCCAGGAACATTAACTTACTGCAGAAACTGCAAGACCGAATGAAATCAGCTTGCAAGCCGTTGACTCGGCCTTTCGAGTTGAATTTACCCACTATTGTCTGTCTCCCTTCGCAATCCAGGAAATCCAGCGAAAGCGAGACATGCGAGAAAGGTGATTAGGCATACAATTTTCTTTTTCACTGCCACACACCCCAAAAAAAACACGATACATTCTTGGATTACAAGGAAATCCATAGATCTAAGGAGATAGGTATCAAGAGAATAACCGAATCCATAACATTTCAGCTCTTGGTCAAGACCATGCCGTCGCACCCAATTTCTCTCGTTACACCTTTCATTTTTCAACTCTCGTCCTGACTATTTTTCATCGGATATGATTTGTACTGATAATATTAAAGAAATAATGAATATTCTCTATTTCCAATTTAGTTTTATATGGGTGGACAAATGAACAATACAATTGTGTGTGCATACATATGAACAATCCGTTTCGCGAATTAGGGCTTAATTGGGCCCATTTAGGAAATTGGTACGAGCCAGCCCATTATTTATCCTCTTCGGCACCCAGCACCCACCCGGCCTACCCCAGGTTTTCCTTGACCGTGCTAATAATCCCTTTCTAGATCGGCCCAAGTGAGCCGGCCATCTGTGTCGGCGTCCAGCATATATGGATACCTTCGGCATTCACGTAAACCCGAGTTTTATGCCTCAAAATGGTTGGATTGTGCAGGTGCGAGCAACAAGTGCTCAGCCATCTAATGATTTCTTCTTATGAAAGAAGGGGACCAGAAAAAAAAAAAAAAAAAAAAAAAAAAACAGATTTTGGTTACTTCGCTCGAACCCCCAATGGCATAATATCATGATGTTCGTTCGATCATCCCATATTCAACCCTTTTTCTTCCCTTTTCCTCTGCTCATCTCCCTCTGCCTTTCAAAAAAAAAAAAAAGTATCTATCTCTCTGGAAAAATATGTATTCAAAGAAATTATTATTATTATGTTTTATACACATGCAGCCCGAGAGTTAATTCCACGAACTTTTGCCTAATTTTTGTTCCCGGCGTGTAAAATCGAGATATATGTTTCCAATTGTGTAATAACTTAATAGGGCTCATTGTGGATAGCAGATATTTTAAAATCGGATCGGGCCGGCTAGTTCATGGGAACCAGTCATTTATCCGGTTCAATTTTCAGAATTAATACAATTATATCATAAATACGGTCAGCTCCTGTTGAACCGATTAGTTCCCGGTAGAATCGATAAATTTAATTGAACTAATAAAAAATTAGCTGATTTAAATTAAAAATAAAATCTTATTATAATATATTTATTTTATTTTACTATATCTATATTTATATTTTATATTAAATTTGGATTTAATACAATATCTATATTAATAATTGTTTGTTATAAATTAACATTATATTATGATATTATATTAATATATTAGTGATATTATATTATTGACATTATTTATTAAATATAGATTTAACACATAAATTTATATTTTAATCGATTTCTAATTCGATCCGATTTTAAAAATTATA
>CXYZ01011872.1:701826-780309 GCA_900006705.1 Sonneratia caseolaris | reverse complement strand
TCAGTTTCTTGCGGGAAGTTTTTTTAATATTTTAAAGACAGCCAAAATCACTTTTATTTCGAAAAAAGCATTGTCGGCACATATCAACTCATCATTTCCCACAGGAGAGACGCTCATAATAATAATTGTCTTCTCCAAGTCACGTCTCACTAATTTTTATGCTCTTCTATTTAGATAAATTTAATATATCTTCACTTACCTAAATTAGAATTTAAATCTAAACTAAACAAAATTAAGTAATGAATTATTATTATTAAAAATATATTAACCTAAAAAAATTTATTTGGAAAGAACAGATCCCAAATAATTTATCTTGAGTTTTAACGCTCTTACATATATGGATTTTTTTAGGGTTTCTTAGGGTTGTTTTTCCAAGGAGAAAAAAAGAGAGGATGGCTTTTGCAAAGTAAGTTGTATCAAATGTGCGGGACCAATAATCAATCATATATACATAGAATTGAGGGCAATTAGAAAAATAAATAAATGTAGCATTTAATTACAAGCACCAAGTCATTCGGGACTTGAGACTGCGACCAAGATATCTGTTACACCCGTGGCCGGCTGCGGAGTGCCGTGCACGCGGTTTGATTTGATCCATAATGCGGTGGGGGAGTGAAGTATGAACCACGCTTGTGTGTCCAAGCCAGTACTGAAACTTTCATTTTCGTCTGATCGATGGATGGAGTTCTACTCCTACCAATTGCACACATCGTTATCTCTGAAATAATGCAGCATCCCAATGTATACGTATACACACACATATATATGTACACAATGCAGCATCCCGAGGGTTTTACGTTCACTTCTAAGGACAGATCGCAGAGTCAACTATATGTCTACGGGTAAAGAGTAAATAAAAGTTCGAAAGGTTCACCCAGCCAATTTCACCATGGACAGTAAGTTATTATTGCCTTTTTTTTTTATGCTACATATATGGGGACAAGGGGAAATGGGCTCAGGATCATTTGCAGGCAGATACGTGGAATAATCCGAAATCAAGGAGACAAGGGGGAATTATGAGGCTGGGAGAGGTCGCGAACCAAAACCTCGTTTCGCACACCTTCACGGCGATGATCCTATGATGATTTTTATTGTCGTCATCATCATCATCACCATCTCTTAGAGAGGAAGCTATTCATTTGTTGCCCAGGCTCCATCGAGAATCTCTTGAAAAACTGCACAAAATTGTTGACTTTTACATGCCATGCATCATTATTGACAGAATAGACAGAAACAGATTAATTGATTCGTTAATGATCTCTCCTCCTCTTATTTGATTACTGGGCCAGTGAGCGGTGATCACATCACATTCATTTTGGTTATGTTATCTTAGAGGACAAAACCCAAAAGATCGAGGACCATTCGAAGAAGCCATCAACGCCCTGCAATGATGTATTGTGGGGGTGGGCCCAGCTGGGCAACCTAAGCCGTCGTACAATCCCACACGTTTATTAATTAGTGATATGTAAAGCCAATTGATTTCATTTTCACAAATAGAAACGAAATTTCAAACAATAATGTTTATATCTCTTTCAGTTATATATATTTGAATTTATAATATATTTAAGTTATAATTCTAACGATTCGATGACGTAGCATTTAATGGCGCTATGTGGTATATATTTTTCACAATGTCATCTATTTATGATGTGTTATTATGTCATTGCAATAAATAACTGTCACGTCATCGCAATGTTAGAATTATGACTTAAATATATTATAAAATTCAATATAAATGACTGAAAAAACTATTATAGGATTCAAATAAAAAAATGATAAATATATATAATTTCTATTATAATTATTCCATCTATAAATTTATAGGTTGAATTTTATAATCATTTCTCTATTATACACTATAGAGAGATAGCTTTTTTTTTGTCTGGAATATTGTAAAGTTAGAATATAAATATGATGTGCTAACCTAGACTCGCGGAAGCCATAGTGTGAATATAATTAATTAAAAAAATTATATTTGTCAAGTTGGCAGGAAAAACCCTCTCCTTCAGCAATTATTCTCGTGCTTAATTTGAAGGTTACAAGTCGAGTACCAAACGCTAGCTCATTGCTAACCCCCGCCTTCCATCAATTGGTCACCTCATAGCCCCTTCTAGTCGCTGTCTCTTTATTTTGTGCATGTGCTTCTGGTCACACACACATATATATATATATATATATATATATAAAAGCAAGTGCGTCGCGTCACAAAAAAAAAATGAACTTACTTATAGACATATTTATATATAATTAACTTTACCACCGGGCGAGTTAATTAAGTCGGATGGCCAGCCTAGCTGCAGCCAGTCTGTTTGGACTTCTGAGTCGAGCCGAGTCGAGGATTATCTTCTAGATGCCATAAACATTAAAAGACACCCACAAAAGAGAGAGAGAGACAAGAAACTCTTAATGAATGATTGAGCTCAATGTTCACATGAAAATGATGAAAACAATATTTTTGAAGATGTGGTATGACAATTACACTCTTTTTTTATAATATGATAAATTATTTTTCATGCGTTAACTCTTAATATATTTAAATAATCCAGAAAATTCTGACGCATTTTTTCTTTTCTTTTTTTTTGGGGATTAAATAAATAAAAATATATATGTGTATATGGAAATACCTTTTTGAATAAGGGTCGAGAAGACCTAATGAAAATGATGTTGTCCACCAGAAAATGGATGTAAGGAAAACATTTTTCCCCATGTTTCGTGCTCCCTGTCGTTCACCGAGTCCCCGACGCGGATGCCTAGTGACGAAAGGAGCCGTAGATCTCTCGGTCGATTCAAGGCACGGCACGGCACGGCACGGGAGGCGGCTGTCTGTGGGTCGACGCTGCAGGTGATCTTAGCTGACATTCATTGTGAATACGAGAAAGGTATCGGATGGCTTCGCGTTTTCCAAGAATTTTGATTGTACTACGTACTACTAGTAAAGATTCTCTCTCTCTCTTAACCATTCGTCTGGCTTCCATTGGGTTACCTACCTCCCTGTCAACAAATGTGTATCGGAATGAAGTTTAATATAATAATATTATTATATTTTTTAAAATATTATGAAAGATTACATGATATATATATATATATATATGAAAAATCTTGATAAAATATTAAGAATATAGAACTGATGTCATCTCATGTCTAATGCCACACCAATTAATCAAACTAGACCCTGTTCTTCTTGCAGCATGAACGTAATAGGAACACGTGAATTATGACAACGCACGGTGTCTTAAAACCCAATCAAGTCCTCCAATTCAATAAAAGTGGGCAGCAACCAAATTTGCGTAGACCCCACTTGATTTCTCCCTCCCTCTGAACTGAACTGAACTGAACTTGAATTCCAAGTATGGTCTGAGCAGTTCTTGATGTCTTGTCTCTCCATCTTACAAGCCATATAACACTGTACACCAATAAAACGCATTCCCCACACCCACATACATATATATATATATATATATGGAGGTATATACCCCACTTTCACCGTAAGTATTACGTATTCATTGGATAGTCCAACACATCGGGATTACATAAGACGACTGCCCATAATCAAATTGCCCTGTATATAAATAGAAGTTCTCCCATAGGGCTTTCATCTATATCGTTTTCACACTCCACTCTAACCATTGCGCATCGATTAGAGGGGGGCGAATTGCGAAATGGGCAGACATTCTTGCTGTGTGAAGCAGAAGCTGAGGAAGGGCCTGTGGTCGCCCGAGGAGGACGAGAAGCTCTTTAACCACATGGCTCGCTGTGGAACAAATGGGTGCTGCTGGAGTTCCGTTCCCAGGCTTGCCGGTAATTAATTGATGACCAAACGACTGAATCGATCTCTAATTAGTTAATACACGATCCATTCTTTTATCTTTTGTGAGAGATCGTTCCATACTTCATGAATTATTGTCGGTTAGCATCTGCTGATGCTATCTTGTTCATCCTCCAAAGGCCTGCAGAGATGCGGGAAGAGCTGTCGACTGAGGTGGCTAAACTACCTAAGACCGGACCTCAAGAGAGGCGCGTTTTCACAGGAGGAGGAGGATGCCATCATCAATCTTCACAAAATTCTTGGGAATAGGTAGCTACTGGAAACACGTCTCATCACCAAAGATCAGTAGCGTTTTTAACTATGTATCTTGAGTTGAAGCTCCCACTATCTCTTTTCAAGCTACCTTTCCGGTTAAACACTTGCTTACATATCTGGGCCAGGTGGGCGTGTATTGCAGCACGGTTACCCGGAAGAACAGACAACGAGATCAAGAACTTCTGGAACTCGTACCTGAAGAAGAAGCTGGTGAAGCAAGGCATTGATCCAGCCACCCACAAGCCGCTTGCCGAAATACAAGTGAAAGGGGAGAAGGACGAGTCTCTTCAACCGATAGAGGTTAAAAATCTGTCGAGCTTAAGGGCGCATGAGCCAACATTTCTTGTCGGTGATCCACTCTCCAACATCAACATTGGACTAGTAGATTCATCCAGAGGAATGAACGGCTCGGAACTTGAATGTTCTCTCCCCTTCCTAGAATTCCACGCAGGTCTTGACCCAGATGTCTTCAACCCAAGCCCTCTGATGCGCCAGTTCCATTCGAACTCGAGATTGTTCATTCATCAGGACCCTATCGAGATGATCCCAGGGATTGAATTCTCTTCATTGCCAAGCCTGACTAACTTCGAGGATTTGGCTTCCAAGCAGTGTCCCAGCAACAGCTCGAACATAAGCAGTCAGGCAAGCGGGCTTCAGGTGAATGGTGCATCGGAAATTGAAGCCTTGGATTGCCCGTTCGATGTTCAGGTCAAGTCCGAAGAATATTTCAAGCCAAACGCGTGGCAGTTAGAGGAGCAGCTGATAACCGATTACCAAAGTTCAGTGAGCCTCAGTAGCTATGACCTATTGTCGCTAACAGAAGATTTCACGGGGACGAAATACGGCATATTTGATCAACTGTAAGGTGCTGATAGCTCTGCATATCCGGGGGCTAAGTGCAGACATTTTTCCCTGCTCATCTCCTCATCTATCAAAGGGAGTGGAATTTGAAGCACAAAAATTTAGTGGAGATGTGGGTTTGGAGATGGAAACTGAGAGATCTATACATACACATGTTGATATTAAATGTTTGACATATACGCATCGGTGAGATTTTTTTTTTTAATTGCGAGAGTTTGAGAAATAAGAGAGTTTTGTTGATTGAATTTTATGCCATTTTATTTCACCTTTTTGTAATAGAGAAAAACCAATTCTCTATTGTAATAGTAATTGATCAGGGCGTCTTTGCTTCACCCAGTGGGAAAGTGTTGCATATGGTAATTCTTATGCACGAGTATCACAATCAATGTTTGACAGGTGAGGCCCAAATCATTTTTATTCCATTAATTATAAAAATTATATATTAGATGTCAATAATTATTGTGATTGGATAGAAAAACGATAAAGACTTTGTGTGTTGTCGAGATATATATATATATATATATACTCAAACATACAGACACAGAATCGGTACAATAAAATCGGTGGTCGGGATCCCTTACCAGACAAAAGCAGCTCCATTGCTATCGAGGGAGGAGAGGCTGAAATTGGCTTAGCTATCCTGTTACTGTACGGAATTGAAAGAGGTGATCAGTACTCTCGGTTAATTTATAGACTGGTTATACAAATTGCATTATTTACCCTCTCGAGGAGCATCCAGATCAATTTCTGGGAACTTAAAAGCCCCGCACAGAATCGAAAATGACTTTGGGTTTGTCTTGTATGACATGATGACTGATTCTGATGTTACGATTCGATGGGTTGTAGGCCAAAGACGTTGTCTTTTTAGGACATTATTTGACGATGAGTTGTTCAGGTTGACAGAAGTCAAAAAGAACGAAACCCAGTGAAAATTTTGTAGCTTAGATGAATCATAATGCAGTGGAACAAGTCTAGTAATAAATGTGTTCTCTCTAATTCATGGACTCGTGGTTTTTCCACCTGTCATATAGGTTGGAAAATAATGCGATCTCTCCTCGCATCAGGCGGCCATCAATGTATTTCAACAAGTGAAAGCCCCTATTATCCAATTACCAATACCAGGACAGGTTCTAGATCTCAGCGGGTTATGACTGCATGCCCTTGATTTGTTGATGAATCGAACAAGCAGTCGACTTTCCCCAAGTTGGCTTCAAAAGATATGTTAACCAGAACTAAGCTTCAAAAGAGTAGCCGAACGGATGAAAGACAAGGTATAACTGAAACTAAATCCTAATGACCAGTCCATGCATGTAGATAAAAATGCCTGAAACGGAAGCCCCTGAAATGCCAATGAGAAAATTATTCCTTTCATTGGAAGTTACCAGCAGACTGCAGTGGCTTCCTCCTGAAGAAAAGCTGTTCAAATTCGCCGGGAGGGATTGTCCCTCTTCGAGATCCTGTCATTGGGAATATTACACATGCATGTAACCATTTATGCCTTAAGTGAGCCGGTGCTTCGAAATCTCTTTCAGATTGTCAAAAGATCAACGCATGATAGAGCGTGATTTTATCTCAACCTCTCATCTAATCTTCCCCTACTGAAAGCACATCCGAATTCCAGAACGTTTGAGCAGCATTTCCATAGCTTAATGGCTCAATCCGCAGCTCCAACAATTCGGTGAGTGGGACCTATCGGACGCTGAGCCACAAAAGACATGAAAAGACCAAATAACACCAAAAAGAAAGCAGATGAATGACTGACCGAGAAATCCTCTTGATGAAGGAAGCACTGAAATTGTAATAGTGTGATGGCGATATGGGTCCTTACACGAGCGAATTAGTCAACATTCGGGGTTGGCTGATAGGAGCACTGCATCCCTCGCACTGAAATGACAATTCGAGATGGACTCTGGTTGCAGTTAAGGAAAAGAGCTCATTGCCCTCGATAGCATAACAGTCATACATTTGGTTGGTGAAATGATGAATATGCGCTAAGTTTATTTGCAATCTTGAGTGATCTGTGTTTTCCCACTCAGGCTCAAAGTTAAATATAACCTGAGAAGCATAGATCCAACTATGGCTCTTTCGCATGGAGTAGAATGGGTTGCGCAAAATCCTCCCTGGGATTAGGATGCTGAGACACGACAGAATGAGCTGAGCTCTCGAGAACATTCACATCCCGTACTTGTTACAGGGTCCTCTGTTAAAAACGTGATGTGCAACACGACAGGAGCCTGGCTCGTTAAGGGAGGCAAACCATCAAGTTCAATAATGGCCTTTTGAGTGCCCCAAGTGATCAGAATTCTCGGGAAGGATGGACGCACTTCATGCGCTACCACAGCTTCCATTGCCAAATCCATGTCTCTGTCCCAACTCGAACCAGTGGCTCGATGTTGTGGGCTTGCCTCTCTGGTTAGAAGAGAATGAACTTTTAACAGCATAACATAGAACAGTAACATTCGCCGACCATGATTTGAACACTGAAAATTTTGTTATGCTTCACTACTGTGGCTCAAACCACGAGATAAAGATTTGCCAAGTCAAACTATCCCCAGCAGCTTAACAAACCATGCGCATGGGAATTGTTGGGGAGACTGATCGACACTGGTACAGATCTTTTCAGTCACGGACCCAACTTACCTCATTCAACAAAGAACGGGAATTCGAGCAGAGCATGAGATCAAACTATCCATTTAAGTATGAGAACTCCAGTTGGTCATTTATTCATCCAGGGTTTCCAGTTTCATATTGACCCATATTTACAGGGTTTATAGTTTCACAACACCACGGCAGTCTCTAGAAACTTTTGAGAGCAAAAGAGAATCTAAGATGAATAGAACAAGAGGCGTCTTCTCAAAGCTTAGCCAGAATTCCCACTGCAGGGAAGGGCTTAGCGACCCCACTGTCTTTGACATCATTGCTGGTTTCCTTGGAATCCATATCGCCTGTGCAAGGTGGGACGTCAACAGCCGGTGAGCGATTGAAAAATCCATGAGGCTGCAACATACGCAACCATCAGTCGCATTGCCTGAGAAACCATCTTAAGAAGCAAAATATAATTGACACACCACAGAGTATGTGACAAAAGACATATGTACCATAAGCATGAAACCAATGTGCTCTACAGGCATAACAGGCCAATCTTCCAGTCGGGGGACATGAGTAGTCCCAAAAACATACCTGTAATAACCCTAATAAGAGTATGAGTCGTTGGGAAGAGAGTGCTTCCATTAACACCAAAGGACGGCAGAAAAGAAAAGGGGATGGATGTAGCCTACCAAAGGACAATGTCTGTTTCTTCCAGGGATCTATTCTGCTTCACCCATGTGGCCAATCCTTCACTGACACGTGGATTCTGATTTGGAAACTCTCCTCCGGGGAATATCTCATCACGTGCATAAGGTGTCACCCAGAGGTTATGCTTCAAGAAAGTAGCTCTCCTTAGAAACTTTGCCTCAGAGCCAGCCAATGGAAGACAATTCGAACCCGGTACTAGCTTGTAGCCAGTTAACTGTCCATTCCTATTAACTGTTCGAGTGTTCCTCACCTGGGATATAAAATAGCAGAAGGTCATCCTGAATAATCAAAATATTATGCCAAAAAGGACTAGGACAGTGATCCAAAGTCCAAGAAATGCAAATACTTCAACTCCATAACATAGATAAACTTAATCAATTGAAATGAAATTGAAAAGTCACTGGAAATTTGTTTAGAAAGCCGAGATGCCAACAAAGCCTACAGTTTCAAGCATGTACATGATGAGCGAACAACTGAAGGAGATAAAAAAAAAAATGTCGTACAATCCAATGGCGGGCAGTCAAAGGACTGCAGTCACGCATTGCCTGCTGCTCTGATATAAGCACCGTCTCTTCAGCATAGAATGCATTGTTGTGAACATTATTTTTCCCAGGTTGCTCAACCTTTACATTTACCTCGACAACCTACCAAGATTAGAAGTAAAAATTTTGTGAACCTAACTACTACAAATACAGAGTGGAAAAGCAGAAGTATAATACTGGTGGATTGATAAAGTCCAATAGAAATGAATCATCGATTTTTTTTTAAAAAAAAAGGCCACAATGAGAAATCAGAGCGATGTACCTGATTGAATGCTTCCCCAGGTTTGCAGTCAACAGCCATGTCCATACGAGCTACAAAGAAGTGCTGGTGTAAAGGAGCATACAAGCCTGGTGCTATCATGGTACCATATTTTCTGACCTCGCCAGGGAGCAACGCTCCTAAGCTTAGAATTCCAGTGAGCTTAATTTCAGCTTCAATTTTTCCATCCTGTAGTTAAAACCAGGCCATACTTTAATTTCATCATGACTGATCTCCACCTCCCACCCCCAAAAAACCAACCCCCACACCACCCACACCCCACCCCCCAACCTACATTAATTTCATCATACACCCCACAAAAGCCCACTCAGTGCATTCACCATACGCCCCAAAGATAAATATGTGCATATATGGAAAGATGGACTGAGCCAGAATTGAAGAATCATCAGAAAACTCTACATCAAATTTAGACATAGCATTAAGATTACACGAGTAAAGACTGCATTAACAAGATAAATCAAGAAATTTTAAGGAAATTCATTTTATAAACAAGGACAAAGGAAACTGATTTCAAGTGCCTATAAATTTTATGCTCTTCCAAACACTGGATACATAGAAGAAGTCCCACAAAGTGAAATACTTGAGCTGCTGATTTTTTTCATATTTTTTTAAGGTTTTGGACTCACCTGATAGAAGTGCCAGAAAAAACCATACTCATAATTCGCCACGGTGCATATAAAGGACACGGTTAGCCGTCTAGACCTCCGAACTTCTGCCAGGCCAGTTCTCCAGTCTTGATGCTTCCACAGTAATCCATGATCTTCCTCATGCAAGCATACACAATTTTCAATTGTTTCGACACCACCAGTGAAATCTGTAAAATGAGCATCAAAATACTTGATGTAGCCTAAGCAATCACATCCCTGTGAAATTTATCAACTCAGATTAGGAACCAGAGGCATACTGAGATTTTTTTAACACAAGTATGAAGAAAATCAACTTAAGAAACAACACTCTAACCTTCTTAAGAGAATGCGCATTTTTCCCTAGGCCATCTTCCCCAGCATCAAAAGCATTTTTCCTGTAATGTGGGTCATTCGGATCCCCATAGGGTACAACCATCTCCACAAAACTCAGCCTATGAGCGATGGGTCGTCTACCACGACTCCCATCAACATAAGCAACAGAATGTATAACAAGTCCCTCCTTTGGAGTAAATCCAATACGGAAATTCCACTGCCAATAAACCAATATGAGCAGAATATTGGTAAATGTAGAAGGTCATAGAATACAAAGTGCAAATCGTCCACATACAAGTGCGATATTCCAAAGAGTGTTCTACCTTCTGCCATTCCACGTAGTATCCATTGACACGGAAACTAGGACCTTCAGGCTGAACTATTTGCAAAGGTTTCACATCACTTCTGTCAACACCTCCCCGTGTTTCACCAGGAGTATAGTTTCTAAGTGGGTCAGCTGGTGGCAGAGGAACAAGTTTACGATCCTCAAATTCAATCACAACCATGTTTTGCATATCAACTAGAATATGGATACCCTCAACTGGTCGAGCATAGCCATTTTCCATGGGGCAGTCACTCTCAGTTCTACAGAAAATAAGGGGTTTAGCAAGTCTTCGACTGGGAGCATCAGCATCACTGTGATAACCAACACACCTGCACAGAGAACATGTATTGTGGATCATAAAGAGAACAAACTATAATCGAAATTTCTAATATTACTGTACAGTAACAAACAGAGTGCTGACTCAATTCGTACCATGGGTCAACCATGACAAGATCCATATCTTCAATTCCTCTTTTCTTCATTGCCTCTTTAAATGGAAGAAAATCTTTAACAACAGCTTCACACTCGGCATATTCAGATGCATCCTGGATTTTAGTGGGATAGCGAACCAAATCATAAGGCATGGAATCCATTCAACGCAGCAAGTTTAGCTACAAAACTTGTAGTAAATCAGGCAGAAAAAAGTGCATAATACAAAGTTCACATGAATGATAATACCTAAAAATATCTGAGCTTACCATTGGAGGCTGAACGTCAGGAACAACTTTTGATGAGATCACCTTTCCTCTATGATGCCCACCTCTGGTAACAGCATGCACTTCTGACAGCTCAACGACCCATATGCTCGTCTCATTCGTCCTTTTGTTGTAAGTTACAAGCCTAGCTCGCCTTGTGGGGAGCTTGCTTGGAATTATTGGCCCACCCTTGTTTCGGGGGAGTAATGATGGCTGGAAAGGGGGAAAAAAATAGGCATCCGCCAATGCAACGACACCTTTATCCGGCTCCAAAAGACCAACTTCAACAAAACGCATGCTGTCTCTGATCTGAAATGCAGAACAGGAAACAGATAAAGAATAAACTGGCTGGCACTGTTTTTGAAACGAACAACTGTTGCTGCAGGAAATGCCATGTGCAGCTCACAAATAACCTCGGGGGTCGAGCCTGCAGCCCTGACAGTCGCCACTGCAACTGAAATTTCAGCAGCCGATAAGGGGTCCAAGGGATGGCTTGTTTGAGCTCTTAGCATGACTGAAACACGTGCAAAATGCAAGAAGATCAACAATCAACAAACAAGAATCTACAGCATATACAGAAGTAAAAAATTTTAAAAAAAAGATCTCAAAGTCAATAAGATGCAGAGACTAGCTAAGCAGGAGTCTTTCGAGAGTGAAGAACTCGAGGAGCATTCAAGACGTGACAAAGTGAAAAATTGACCATATACTGTTTAACAACTGGCAAAGCAACACACACAAGTAGAAAGAGCGCATTCAAGGGGTAAAATGTCAAAAAAGAAAAAAAAGGAACATTGGTATCAGGTTACTTGATGGGCAGACTATTCAGGACAAGTTTTAAGTTTAATGAACCGGTAAAAAAGCGAAATGGCAAAGCAAGCAGATTATATCTCGAAACCTTCTTACCCTAACTTTCCGAAGATTCGATGCGTCTGAGCATTTCCTTTTCTTTTCTTTCAGCTTTATTTACACGTCACGTTAATTTAAGCGCTCGCCACTTCATGTGCGAATCAATATTGTACGCAAAATCACAGCCAATCAATCAGGTGATCCGACGAGAATAAAAAGAGACGATCCATCCTAACTAATCAGGTGACCGCTGACGACGTAGTCAAAGGACGAAATTGGCAATAAAGTCATCACCTTTCAACAGAGGATTGGCGGACGGTTCTGGAATAGTCTCGACAGGGCGGATCAGGGAAGCCACGGCTGCCTTCTTTTCCTCGAGGCGGTCCGTTGTAGCGACGCTCCATTGACCCGACATGGCGGACCCGGACGGAGCTGCCTCCCTGGAGACAGCAACAGCAGGGTTGTGCGGACGGCAACAAGCAGAGGAGGGCGTCGTTTTTTGCGGAGCTGGGGCCATTGCAGGGGGTTCGAGATCTCGCCAAATCCACCGTAGCAGTTATCTGTCTCAACGCAGTTCACTGACATACAGCAAAACCCTGACTCACCCCGAGATCTTCACAGGATCCCGAGAGCTCAAACTAGGAAATAAACACGGAATGAGAATCTCTCCGCGAACGGAGATGGAGGAGAGAACTTGCTAAGAAAGAGACTCCATGAACGGACGAGAGGAAGCAAAACGTGAGCAAATGAGGATAGAAATGGTCTGAGACGGACGGAGTGCCGAGTAAAACGGACTCTCCATACAATATATATATAGATGTATATATATAGCAGCGTCCGACTCGCTTAGCCCCTCCTCCTCCTCCTCCTCCTCCAAGCTGGAACTTCGGTAATTTCCATTTTTTTTCATATAATAAAAAAGTACTAAAACCTCCCGACACTGTATGAAAAATGAGTTTTCTTTTTATAATTTCCTACTAATATGATCAAATTAATATAATTTATCACATGTTAAATTTAATTTTTATTAAAAGAATTTCATAAGTAGTCAAGCTTAATAATTATATCATATAATAAATAATAAATCAAGTCAACATCATCAAACAATCAAACTGTATTTGTTGGACTTTGAAAATCTTAAGGATTTTTTTTTTCTATTTCGCTTAAAAGACTATCATGGAAGATGTTAGGCATTTTCTATGTTTGACAGCTGATTTATTTATGTGGAGATTATTGTGCTTAGCTTATGCTCATCTCAGAAGAAAATTGGTCGAGCATATGCATCGCTACTCTGCGATCATTTTTCCAGCAGCACATGAGTATTATTATTATTATTATTATTATAGGTTGGAGATGTGGGCGCGTGCATGTTCTGGGGGTTCTTATCACAAGGGACCGAGCGAGCGTGATAAGTGATAGAGAGTGCGGGGAAGGGTGTGAACCGACCTGATAGGGGCATCTACTTTTGGTTTTGGTTTTGGTTTTGGAAGAGGTTAACAGTGTTGACAAAACAATGGGCTATGGCCATTAGCAGCCAAAAAATTCTTATGGACCATACTTTTATGATATTTGTATGATAAGGCCATTAGGATCTGCATATTTACGGATAAGGATACGTTTTCCCTGTGAATTTCCTCCCGGGCCCCGCGGTCTCTTTCACACATTTTAAAAAATGAAAAAGAGAGAGAGAGAGAGAGAGAGAGAGAGAGAGAGAAGATTTTAACTAATAAAAAGGAGAAGGACATGTTCATCTTTTTGCACTCGTCCAAGAACCGTGCCATGAATGAACGAACCATTACGCTAGCTGATTAGTAAATTCCTCATTGATCCGTCACGGGGTAGTACATTCACTGGACTTTCTCTATACGTACTTGCTAGCACTCATTTGTCGCCCGATTGACTTGAACCACTTCTAAGTTCTATGTCTGCCTATCAATGTGCATTGACAGCTCGCACACTAGTTAGGAGTTAGGAGCTTGCTAGTGTAAGTTGAGATCAGCATCATTGACCATCGGAAAAAAAAAAAGAAGAAGAAGAAGAAAGCCACATCAGCTATGAGGATTCAATCCATAAACTTTGATTGGAAGCTAAGTCCAAATTTGCATAGCTTATCACGGTAAATTATTCTTCTTAATCTGCACAGATAGGTTATAACATGGAGTGGAAGATAATTGTCGTTGACTTATTATGACGGCCGGCTTTTGTTGGTGTGGTATACCAGTCAATTTAACTAATTAATAATTGAGATTTTAAAAAAAAATGAATTGATGTATATCTTATTGCGATATTGATAAACCCAATATTCAGCAAGAGGGGATGGTTTTCTAAACGACCTATCAGTGTCATCCTTCTTGGGAGGGTCGTGATCGTGTGTGCATAGTGGTGGGAACAAAAATGGACATATCCACTTGGTAATTGTGCTGTCGCGCACTCTTTGCAATATAGTTTTATTAAAAGGAGGAGGAGGAGAGAAAGCTGACTCAGCTCCTAGCTAGACGCCTAACCTACATCGGTCGTAATAGGAAGTTACAGGTTGATTCACTCTGTCCATTTCCTCTCCACGAAGTTGAAAGAAAATGACCCGTCGAAAAAGAGGGGGTGAAAGTCGACAGAAAAATGTTTAGTTTGCGCGTTTGTCATTTAGCCTTGCTCCAAGAATGAATTGTGGCCATCAGATACCCAATGCAATGGGCATGGCATGGCATGCCTTTTGGTATCGTCGGGACAGTGCGGGGGGGGGAGAGTTTGGCGCTTGCAAGATACATGGTCGCACCCCTTTCACGATAAGCGATCGGGGACCTGATATTTGTATGTAGGTAGCATCTTCCAAGAGAGGTCGCACTCCTGTCATCTTTCCGTAAGAGAGAAGCACCCAACGATTAGTAGGTGGCCTACCTAAAAATCTCAAAGTCAATTGGATTAAAGGTCATGCAGTGTATCTTATATTAGTGGGTGATGGTTAGTTCTCTGCGCTAATGAATGGAGGAGGCATCGTTCATTCATACAGCAAAGTGAGTGGGCATTGAGAAGCGGGAGTCACGTGCACGAGTAACCCCCAAACAACTTTGGTATTGGCTCCTCAAGGGCAGGAACACCGACTCCCTTTTTAATGGTTTTAGTTGTGCGCGATAGGGGGCCCACCGTGACAAAGAGACAACGTGGGGCCCCCACCCCCCGGGGCACAAGCTGGGAAAAGACTGGTGACGCGCCGGGACATTAAAAAGGAGTTGGGGCCCGCATATAAATTAGAAACAACGTGGAACGTTCATGCAATGGCCTTTTCGCCCCCATTTGAAGAAGGGAAAAGCGTCCATCGTACAACAGGAGGAGGATCGCCAATTCTATCCGAGCGCGTACCGGACTGTCTCCGTGCCCGCGGCGCTGCCTACCCGCACCCGATCGGTCAGCGAGTTCTTAGGAGTGCGGCCCTTCGTTTTCATAATTTGGTAATTGTTGAAATAGTCGATGGGCCCTGCTTGAGACTACTTCCATTTGATTTCTCATGGAAGTGCTTTGATTCCCTTCTTCTTTTTAAATCTTTGGATTACCACGTATCTTGGAATAAGGAAATCTCAGCGAGTTCTCTCGATGTAATTTACGAGGCAACGTAAGAGGGGTTGACTGCCCAGTACCCTATTGAGAATGGAGAGATGGGATACATAAAAAGAGTGTATGCAGGCCACGTCCCATTTGATAAGCACCTGACGGTGGCGGAATTCTGTGCCAACAGGATACATACATGAGCTCCGATGAAGTACCGACAAGAGAAGGGATACATCATCAGTAGTTGAAGAAACTGGAGCATTGGCAGCGCATTACTCGTTCGTCCGTGCTTCATTGACAGTCGAATTTCATTCAGTATGTCGTAGAGCAGCAGGTTTTATATTAAACGGGAGGCCAGATAGATGGATCAAGTAGCATACAGTGAGGAAGACCCCGACTTAAGCTGATCAATTAACGGTCTCAAAACAATGATATTGCGCAAGCAGCAGAAAAATATTAAGATCCAATAACCACCTACTACTACACTCCAGTCCACGGACACGCATAGCTGACTGTAGAAACATTGCAGCTGTGCAACATACATATAAAACCTCGTGCACAAATTACCATGGCCTTCTTCCACCAACAGGAACAGCATTTGATCCAGAAATGAGAGACCTGCTCCCATAGCCACCTCGTCCTCGAGATCGAAACCCACCACCAGAACCTGAATGTCCAGAAACAACGAGTAATATGACCACGCATTCCGCAAAGAATTGCCAAACTATATATATATATTGGAGAAAAAAGAAAGGAAGTCTGCTAACCTCCGTGGGAGGCGGCTGCAGATCGAGCCAAGTCGGACAAAGCAGGAGACACAACCTGCCTCGCCTCTTGCAAGATCTTAATGAGCTCCCGAGCAAACTTAGCATTTGAATCTGTGAGAAAAGTGTAAGCAGTCCCCCTGGCTCCTGCACGGCCTGTCCGCCCGATCCTGTGGATGTAGTCTTCCAAGTTCGATGGAAAATCATAGTTGATGACACATTTTATATCCTTAACATCTGAAATTCAACAAGGTTCAAGTCAGCAAGATAATGAACACAACAGAAACATCAGTAACTCCTTATCCCTGCACTCTTTGACATCAAAGAGTAGACCAGACTTAAACACATTCCATCACTTAAAATGTGCCCACCTTGACCTTTTTTGCAGGGATAAGGAGCAGCATTTTGCCATCCGGTCCAACTAGGCAAACAACTATTTTCCGAGTCAACCAGGCTGCCGCTCAATAAACCAGCTTCTGAACTGTGGACAGGCAATGGTGAACATCCTCAATAGTTTGACTCTGACACTTGAAGCAAGAGTCATTCCATTTCATAAAATTCTATTGAACTTGCTATTTTTATAAAGTAGCCCAAGTAAAACGATTAGTAGCAGATCCGATACATGAAACATTTGAAACCAAGCCACTCCTCCATTAAATGTAGCTCTTGTCACAAGAACCAAGGAGTAATGCAGCACGTTCATCTCATGGAACATCCTGACGATGCAACTGATCTTTGCTCTTAAATCTCATCTCACAAGCCAAAAGGATTACGTATAATCATTCCTAACAAGGAATTAGCAAAAAAATGACACCTCCCTTGCCCTAGACCACACATTCTTTATACTGGGAAACTGGAAAGCAGCCGGCAGACTCGTATATCCTTTGGAGATCTGAAATTCTAAAATTTGAGAGACAGCTTGAGTAAGATTCCTAGCCCTAATACACAGTGATCCTACCAAGACCCCTCGCAGCAACATCAGTGGCAGTCATTATAGGACTCCTGCCGCTCTTAAACTCCGACAAGACCCAGTCCCTCTCAGACTGGTTCTTGTCGCCATGGATGGATAGAGCAGGCCATCCATCCATTCTCAGTTGCTTTGTGACTTGATCACATCCCTTCTTTGTTTCCATGAATATCAATATTCGACTCCCATCCATCACTTCGTTGAGCAGCCTGATCAGTCTGCATGAGCCATAGAAACTTGAGAAATATTATAATACATATATACACATATATTGACATAATAACCATGTGAATAACCTCCCGGCACAAACCTGTGGTATTTCTCCGCCTCCCTCACCACTTCAATGACCTGGTTTATGGATTGATTTGCTTTCAGATCAGGGGAACCAATAATTACCTGCATGTCATAATTTTAGTGAAAACTCAATAGCCATCAACCAAATATGAGCTATTAAGCATATATTTACACTCAGAAGGCACATATAAACTCCAGCAATATATAAGTGTGTTGCCAATCTAAGATTAACCTTATATGCATTGTGAAGGAACTGTCTAGCTAGAGTCTCAACCTCCCTTGGCCACGTGGCACTCCAATAAAGTGTCTGTCTATCTGGTCGTATCTGTAGAAAGAAAAGACAAGAGCAATAAGACAGAAACTTAATAAAGTTACATGACACCTAGAGGAGCACAATAATGAGATGATCAAGACACAACAGCTTCCATGACTATTCCAGTAAAAAGACGAGTTCTTAATCTTTCATAAATACTGATTAGACTTGCGATTTAGGACATCCTCCAGCACAATAACATACCTGTGCTACTATTTTCCTTATCTGAGGCTCAAAGCCCATGTCAAGCATCCGATCAGCCTCATCAAGGACAAGGTAAGTAACTCGCCTTAAGTTTGTATTCTGAGCTTCCAACATATCAATCAAACGGCCAGGAGTAGCAATCACGATCTCGACACCTAAAACAGGAAAGATTTAGTCTAGGCGGCCACACGACGAAGGAAACATCAAGAAGAATTTCAACTACCTCTCTTCAGATCACGAATCTGAGGTCCCTTAGGGGCACCGCCATAGATACATGTACTCCTGACGTTTCCATGCAATCCAAATTTCAAAGCTTCCTGTTGAATCTGCATAGCCAACTCTCTAGTAGGTGCAAGAACCAAAACGATAGGACCATCACCTTGAACTGAACAACAGCAAGTTAAGAGTCGCCTAATCCAGAATCATATAAATCTAATTGAAGGACGTCAATAACAGAAAACTCACCTAAACGTGGCTGTGCACTGACATGAACCAAGGCCGGAAGAAGATACGCCAAAGTTTTCCCAGAACCTGTCTCTGCTATGCCTATTAAATCACTTCCTTTTAAGGCCATAGGCCACCCTTGGGACTGAATTGGGGTAGGCTCAACAAAGCCCAACTTGGCAATAACCTCAAGGCAATAATCTATAATTCAATGTAAAAGTCACTATATCGACCACTATGAGCCATAATATAACAACTACATCAACTATATTATAACACAAACTCAGGAAACGGAAGTACCAGGAAAATTAGCCTCGTGAAACATTTGGATAGGCTTAGGGACATCATGTCCCTCAACCCTGATATCCCGCTTGGCACGGTACATCATAACTTCGTGCTCTGTCATTGCACGAACTGAAGGACTCTCAGAGTAGAAATTCTTCTCAAATGGCACTAGCTGACCAAAATCCTGCCTCGGGAGAGAGATGTTGTCGAGGAAGCCCCTAGGCAGTGGCCCACCACGCATTCCGCCTCTTCCACCACCTCTGCCGCCATCAAATTTCCCACGTCCGCCACTCCTACCGCTGTAGCCTCTCCCACCACCACGACCACTGAAACCCGAATGCCCTCCCCTGTCTCTAACATGGCCATCGGCCATCCTTCCACCACCATTCCGACCAACATCAAACCTCCCAGCAGGAGGCTGAAAGGGAGGGTGAGAAGAAAAACCCACCGGAGCAGGGCCTACGTAAGGAGCCGCACCCCCATGCCCGTAGCCACCCGAAGCAGTGCCCATCATCGATGGCATCGCCAGGCCTCCACTGCAATCCAGCATCCAAGAAATTGATAAGAGGAGAAGCATAAGATAAAGCACAAAAAACCCTAACTTCGGACTAGAGAAGCATAGATTCGGAGCCTTGATAATAATTCATAACTTACCTCCGCCTATCACGGTAGGATGCCGGGTCGCCGTACCTCGGATCAGCCGGGTTCATGACGAAGGTTGAGTTAGGGGGTTTCTTGCTATCACAACGGATCAAGTGCTATAGAATCTCAGCTCTGCTTGCTTGGTTTCTTCCTCCGCTCACAGCTAGGGTTTGACGGTTGGGAAATTTTGGTATCACAGCTTGACCCGAAGGGAGAACGGATGACGCGTTTAGTCGGCAACTTACAGACGGCTTTGGTGGGGCCCGCGAATAAATATCTTTCTGATCAAATGGTATTTTATTTTATTCTTTTTCGCTGGATACTTACGGGATAGGACGAAGGGTTAGAGTTCGGCCGTCTGAAAATCAAACTTGTCACGATTGGGAACGAGGACCAATTTCAGCTTGGATCAAGACCAGACGCAAGCAATCCGTCGAAGACATCAGCAGCAACCTGCGACCGGGCAACTTGTTGGCACTTGTTCCGGTGAATAAGATCAAATCTCACATTGAATCTCCTCGACCCAAGCAGCCCTATTGTTTGTACATACGTTCTGCATAATTCACATTTCCACATTCCATGCAAAACGATAAGCTTCTGCTGTCAGAAAATTTACCAGCATAGTGTTGATGAAATTTTTCCTTAATTCGAATATTACCAATGGTAAAAAAAAAATAAAAAATTCTGTGAAAGAATATGAATGTTGGAAATGAAAAACATTGAGAGAGCCACTGCATCCTTCTTCATATTCCAGGGGCCTGTGGACAGGGATTAGCCAGCTAACCCGGCCTCCACTTCTGCCACGCTGCGATCTCCCTCATCCACTGCCTCGCGGTTTGTCTCCATCGCATGCAGGTTTTTCTCAGCTAGATTGGAAATGCCTCTACGTCTCCAGAAGAGGTCACTGTTGGCATCCTCCAGCATACAACCTCCAGTATCACGATCCTAAAGCCGTTGTTGCAACCTCGGGTGCTAGGTACTTGCCATGTTGATCTAAAACTCGATCTAGTCAGTGTCATATCAGCAATCAGCAAGAAGTGTTGCAATGCAATTTGCTCAATCATCAGAATGTTATGTTGGTTTATTTAGTACAAGCGCCATTTGCAAATTATGATCATTATAGCACCCTGGTGTCCCCATGGGATATGAGTCGTGCTTGGAGCTTCACCTCAGGAGGATGGAAAAGAGAAGTTGGGACTGGGAAGAAGGAAATACTATACATTGGGTTGGCACCGGAGAAGTTTCTTATTACTGACGAAGAGAGAATTTGCTAGAACAGATTCTTGTTGCGACATCTTTAGCTGCCTGAAATTCTTTCCAAAGGTAAAGTTGAGGATCCTGTTTAGAATTCATATGCAATGGCTTATGTAGGGATGCTCTTTCGCTAATTCCTATCAGAAAGGAGACTTGAGTCCTATGCCAATTTCTTTGGTCATAAAACCCAGTTTGCACTCGTCAGGAGGATATTGAGGATATTCAAGCTCTTCTGCTGCTCTTGGCTTCAGAACAATAGTACATGAGGATCGAGGCCCAGATGCAAGATGTGGGGCAAAGTCTTAGGATGAGGAAGCAAGGCTTTACTTCTACTCACATTCATTCTTATCATCTAGAGTGGCAAGCAGGTGCTTAAATCGGCTTAGCTACTCCTATGAGATCAACTGCCATGGAAGGAGTTGAAATTTATTGATACTGTCCAGGATAATGACGGCCTTTGAAGGACTCTGATTCTGATTCCGGAGCAGGAAGCATAAATTGCAGAAGAGTGGCGTGAAAAAGTCATTGCCATAGATGATGCAGGATCTACTTCGGGCAGTGAAGGCACGAAGATGCCAAAAATTTATTGTTCTGAACCTCATATTGGTGTGGGAAAGCCACTATGCCTCATTTTAAAGCAATATGCAGAAAATGGAAACCTTGGTAACATCTTCTGTTGGATTTATGATGGTGCAGACAAGTTTTCTAATGGAATTATTCGTGAAGGAAGCTGGGTCACAGAGTAATGGAGAGATCGAACTGCATCAATTCAACAGATTATACAACCATCGATCGGGAAATGGTGATCACTCAGTGTCTTTGCAAGGTTGATGCTGTATGTACTCGATCATCACGCTTCATCTTGGAAGGGAGAGCGATCTACTCCCAACTGGAAAAGATGCGATGGGGATGGGTGGACAGTGAACGATGTCATGGTACCCTACAGACTTTCCCTCCAGAGATCACTTTCGTGTACGTTATAGGGCCAAATCTACGTGATCACACGATTTTAGTTCCATTACTTTCTTCTCCGTAAGCTATCCGCATTTTTCAAAGGTACATTTCAGGTGCTAGATTGTGAAATCAGCTCCAACTCATCGTTTTTGCAAGTGGCTTGAGGGCAGCAAGTTCCAGCAGAGGATACCTTGGATCATAACCGCTGCTGCGAGTGAGGGAAAACTCGAGCAATCTAGAAGGGAGATTCTTTCGGCTTCGAACCCTGCCATTTCCGCTCGACAACTAATCACTTCAACCTCGATCCATGTTTCATTTTTTCCCTTTATAATTTTCTTATCTTCTCCTTTGAGAGGCCGGAAATTGAAATAATAAGAAAGCTCATAGGGAGGCGGCCGACAAAGCAAATCAAGAAGCCAAATCTCGCCATAAGAGGAACGGTTGGCAAAGAACATTGGTCTATGTCCTTTTCATAGACACCTTTGCAGAAAAAGTAAAACAGTGCAAAATATTCCGGCACTCAAAAACTGCGGAATTTTAGCTTCCGGCAAGCTGAAGCAGTCGAGATGCCCATGTTCTATTGCATTAAGTTTCTGTCGTAACAAAACATTATGTGGATAAAGTGAGCTTCCATAGCTTATTCAGATTTACAAGCCATACATTCTATTATAACTAGAGTTACACAGAGACGAGATCTTCGATGAATTCATATTTTTCTGAATAAGTTTGGATGGAATCGAATAGATTGCAACAGTTTGAGGACTAGTTTTGGAGCTTAGTTTCACAGAAAAACATGTCGCAGAGGTTCCGTGGAGCCACCAACACCATCTCAACCCGTAAGCCCACAGTGGATTTGACTGCTTCCATCGTTTCTCCCCCCATTTTCGTTTTCACTTTCCTCCGGTGCAGCTTCCGCTCTTCACCACCCATCAAACCTTTTCTGAAGAGCTTTCATCTTTTCAGTTCCTCATAGTTCCCCATCTCGACTTCTATCTTTGATTGAATCAATGGATCCGAACCCGAGGAGCCACCCCATCCTCTCCTACGTGATGTCCCGCCTCCCCTCTATAGGGCCACGCTACACTCCGCCCACACCTACGGCCGGCGCCGGAGCTGGTCTTCCCTCCGACTCGGTTCAAGTCCACATCGATCAGCCTTCTGACCCCTCCACATCGTCCTCTCTGCCGTCGCGGATCATTCATGAGATGCCCCACCTCTCCCACCCTAAGCTCTTCGCCTCCGTGGCCAACGCCGTCACCGACGTGGCCCAGACTCGATCCATCCTCAGGACCCTCGGCGACAGACCTGACCACGAGGCCGTTGATGAGGCACGTTCCAAGCTCGCCGAGATAGAGTCCACTCTGGCAAAGAAGCTCGAGGAGATCGTGCTCTCGCCTCGGCCCCCAAACGTGGAGCGGCTCGAGTGGCGGTCCCACCTCGCCGAAAAGGAGAAGCGGTGCAGGGAAGAGTCCGAGAAGGAGAAGAGCCACTATAAAGCTATTGTCGCCCTCGACGAGCTGCACGAGGCCTATGAGAAGATGCTGAAGGAGGCAGAGGAGAAGCTTGTACATATTTACGAAAATACCACCTTGAATAAGGAGAGCAAGGCTGAGAGCGTGATTGAGGAAGTGAACGAGGAGGTTGTCGGGGTCCTCAAGGAAGGGCTGGGCTCGGCGGTTCTGGAGCGGGTGGATTTGTCGGGGAGAAGGCTGAGGATCCTGCCCGAGGCGTTTGGGAAGATTCATAGCTTGGTTGTGCTCAATCTATCCAAGAACCAGCTCGAGGTTAGTGAAGCCGGCCTCTTCTTCTTTTCTTGTCCCCTTCCAGTGATAGAACTTCTGGTATACATATCAGTTACTGGATGAAATTTATGTTGATTATTAGAACATGGTGTTCGATTTGTTGGAATAGAATTGCAATTGATGCAAAATGGTAGGATAAATTGTATATCATTGGAATGTTCCCAGAAATGACATTACCTGGTTGGGACAAAAATCGGGGAATGCAGGATACTGAGACTTTCTGCACGAGGATGGAGAATGTAAGCTAAGCAGTGAGTAGTCCAGAGGTATTGGAATAATTCATATGCCACTGGTACTCTCGCCGTGCTTGTTGTGAAGGGCTGGAATGAAACAGTGTACAGGGTGGTGTTCATATATACTGTGATTCCAATTTCAGGTTGTCCTTGTTTGTCAAGAAAAGATACTATACGCGGGCTGCCCTTTTTTTTTTTTTTTGAAGAGAACAACCATGAAGCTTATTATAAACATATTTGATGCAAGCAATTGACATGGGGGTGTAATTTAGTCTACAGGGTTTTTTTTTTAAATTTTTTTATGTGATGTTTGGTGCTGGTCCTGCTGGAAGGTAAATCAGTCTTGAAGCCACCATGTATGCGATGCACAACTAACAGATTAAAAGTAACAATTCTCTTGTTTGAACTTTGTTGGACTGATTTATAAACATTTGGAGACAGGTTCTTCCTGACTCAATAGCTGGTTTGGAAAATCTTGAGGGGCTCAATGTGTCCTCAAATCTCTTGGAATCGCTGCCTGACTCAATTGGCTTGTTGGTTAAACTAAAATATCTCAATGTATCTGCCAACAAACTCACTTCACTGCCTGATAGCATCTGCTACTGCAGGTAAAATCCTTATTTCCTTTATATCATTGCTCACCTTGTCTGTTGCATCTTCCTTTCTAGATATTTTGACATGTTCCTTAAAGTATGTTGCAGATCATTGGTGGAGTTGGATGTGGGCTTTAACAATCTCACATACTTGCCGACAAATATTGGCCATGATATGCCATATCTTCAGAAGCTGTCTGTTCAACTGAACAAGATCCGCTCACTTCCGACCTCTGTCTGCCAGATGAAGTCTCTTCGGCACCTGGATGCCCACTTCAATGAACTCCAGGGCCTTCCACTTGCAATTGGATATCTGACGAACCTCCAGACTCTCAATCTGAGCAGCAATTTCAGCGACTTGATGGAACTTCCTGAGACCTTTGGGGATTTGATGAGCCTCAGGGAGCTTGATCTCAGCAACAACCAGATCCATGCTCTTCCTGACACATTTGGACGGCTTGACAACTTGGAAAAACTCAACCTGGACCAGAATCCTCTACTGATTCCACCACCGGAAGTCGTGAAGGAAGGAGTGGAAGCTGTGAAGATCTTCATGGCTAAGAGATGGCTTGACATACTGGTGGAGGAGGAGAGGAAGAGCATGATCGAGAAAGAGGAACAGGAACAGACGGGATGGTTGACACGGAGCACTTCTTGGCTGAAGTGTGTTTCTGAGAGTGTTACTGGATATCTGACTTCTCCTAGAGCTCCCAGAGACCCTTATCTCGATCAGCAGCTTTGATCTGCCTCTTGCTGATCCTTTGTTTCTTGATGTATTATGTATCTCCGTTGCATATATCTTCTGATAAGGAGGGTGTGAATTACGCGATCCTACCGTATTTTGTGTGCGCTTTCAAGGTCAATAGATGAAGAGGGCCAAACAAGTGTAAGTTTTGTTTAGCACAAGTTCTGAAGGAAACAGTTAGAGCTAAGTCGCTGCAATTAAGGTCTGGAGGTTGATAGGTTTTGCTTCTGTAAATAGTCTGAGTGATTTGACAGCTACTTCTGCTCTTTCTTTACTATTTCTTTACTGAGTACAAATTTTGTTGATCTTCGGTATAGGCTGTTATATATATATATATATATATGTACATACACATAGAAATTGCAGTAAGTGCTGGGCCCGGACTTGTTCAATTCATGGACAGATCATTGAAGTTGAAGGAGCAGTTCCTTTCCTTTCATTTTTTTCCCCCTTCCTCAATTCATGCTATCCATATCCAGATAAATCAGGATTTGTGCTAGATTAATCCAGTAATTTCATCCATATATTTTGTACTCCTAAGATGGGGATATCGAATTCTTTTAATGGATATAAGTGGATCAAATGACATAAATATTGGGTACATAATATATAATAATTTAACTTAATATAATCATCAACTAATTTTTCAAGAGAAAAAGTTTTATAGGATTTTTAGAAAATTTAATGATTTTAACATTCGCATTTAATATATCCTGAACAAAATTTGGAGAACCCATCCTTGTATTAGACTCCAAATATTTACTCCTAAGTGCTCTCCACGGGGCCCCGGGCCCCTGCCTTCGACCCGGATAATAATAATGCACTCAAAATCTGCCTTTTCCTTCGAATGATGAGGTGTCAGTTCCCCATTGGTTGACTTTTGTAGCCCAATGCACCCAACTGCACCATAATAAGGCTCCCGTTCATGTTCCCGCCTAGATTTTTCGAACGTAGTGAAAAGGCGCTCAAGGCAAAGCTTTTCTGGTCCGTAGGGCTTCATTTCTCCGTCAAATTCTCTCGAAATCTCTTCGCTGCTTTCACTGATAGAGCTCAGAGAATGAGTGCTCTCATGGAGATTACCGTGCAAGGCTCTGCAGATGCGGAGATACCCGAGCAGAACGGCATTGCAGCTCCATCGGAGCCTTCTTCGAGTGTCAGCGAGGAGAAGGTCCTCGTTTCAGGTGAATTTGAGAAGCTGATTTCCTCCTTTTTTTACATTGATATCTGGCCTTTACTGCTTGGCTTGAGTTCGGTACCGATCTATACTGACTTTGCTGATGGTTTTGGTTCTGCTTTTTCACAGTCGAGGTCTGCCTGAAACCCTCGAGCACTGCTCGTGCTGACGATGTTCGATCAGCTGTCGAGAGGTAGCGCTTTCAAACACCTATGACCTTCATTTAAGTTTTCTTCATTTGTGAAGGTGTTATTGAACGGTGCTGCTTCAAATGTAGAAGATATGTTTCGCTGAACTTTCCCCCTTATATTGTCAGTTCATTAACGGTTGTGGAGACAAAAGACTACTATTCTTATGCGATCGAGTATTAATTTAATGCTCAAATTCTCTAAGCGGTAGTGCACAAAGCTTCAAGTGAATGGCCAGCTTGGGGATTCATCAATAATGCTTTCATTATGCAATTGCAGGATGCTTGAAAAAAGGAGTTTAAGCTACGTTGATGGCCCCATTGAGGTGTCACTTGATAATCCATTCCTGGTGGATAATGTCCAGAGAATTTCAATTTGTGATACAGGTAATGTTAAGTCGAGAGAAACTTAAATTTCCTGCAATGTACAATAACATGTTTCCAATTGAAGGACAGGATTACACAGAATGATTTCAATTTGGTTTTTGATATAGATAGCATGAATAAATTGTTTCTGCAGACGAATGGGCCAAAAACCATGGTGTGCTGTTGTTCTGGCAAGTCAAACCTGTTGTGCATGTCTTTCAGGTAAATTCACTTTAGGGGTTGTGACTATGAGCAGACACTGGACCAATCTCTTCTTAGAGTTGCAGGCACACGTTATTATCCAGATAATTGCTAATTCATTAGATCACTCTCTTTCGCAACAGCCAGAACTCTCCACAACAATTAATGCTCAGTAATTGATACCCTGACGTGCTGAATCAGAGTATCGTAGTGGGGTGACTGAAGTCCCTCTATTATTATCAAAGCCACTGTTGTTTTTATGAAATAGTTCATATTTTCAAGATAAAACCATCTCAAGCTTGTATCTTTATTTATTTATTGCACGATTGTTTATTTGTCAGCTTAGTGAGGAAGGGCCATGCGAAGAATTAGATGCTGATGGACAACTGTCTAGTTTCAATGAGTGGATTCTTCCAGCAAAGGAATTTGATGGCATGTGGGAAAGGTTAGCTTGTAGAATTTATTTTCTTGGCATGGTTAAAATTTATAGATGTGGTAATCACTGCTTTTGGTTTGTTGCAGCCTAATTTATGAACCTGGTCTGAAACAAAGGTTGCTGCGATATGCACAAAGTGCATTGCTCTTTACTGAGAAAGGTGTAAATCCTTTCCTCGTGTCATGGAACCGGTGAGTTTAATTTGCCTCTAGTTTCCCACTTTCATATGCTACATGTTGAGTGCACCGAATATTTTAATATGCTACTTCCTATGGGCGTTCATAATTATTAAACAACTCTGTATGTAAAGTGCTGAATATGTAGTCCTTCTGGAATTCCTACAAACGTGAGCATGTTGAGTCATATGCCTTGTCTTCAATGGGTAATATAGTCCACTACTAACTATATAAAATAAATTAAAAGGAAAAGGAGGATCAACCTGCGAATCCATAAATTTTGCAAACCAAAACAACACTGCTCTCTCAGATTTTTATGAGAATTAATATCAAAATTGAGGCAGAAACAGAAGCGATACAATTTTTTTCCATCTCAATGGTCTGTAGGATAGAAGTGACAATTCCTTAACCTTGGAACAGCTCCCTGTAACATTGCAATTGAAGTAAGTATACTGTATCCTAGCAATTGTTATCATAATAGTCTATCAATTAAAATGCTTAAGCTAATATGCTCTACATAAACCATGTCACCTCCCTTCAGGCACAAAGTTATTAAACTTACTCACATATCTTGTCCTTTAGGATTTTGATGAAGCATTATCTTTGCATTATATTTCATTTTGAGATAACCTAGACATGACAAGATCCTTGAGTTTACTTAGAAATTTTCATGAATGCTATACACCTTATCAGCACAGGCTTATGATGCTAATGTATCAGGCCCTGTCATAGTTAGTGGTTGTGGTCCAGTATTTTTACTCGATGCCTAGAAAAAGATGAGCACCATACTTCTGCGTTCCAAATATGATGGTTTTGTGGTTCTTACATGGGCCTGACAGATCTTTCAATGATGCATGCAGTATAATTCTTTTACATGGACCCCCAGGGACTGGAAAAACATCATTATGTAAAGCTCTGGCCCAGAAATTGTCTATACGATTTAATTCCAGGTATGTAAATGTGTGAAGGGCAAAAGCATGTACATCTAATTGGACGTGTGTTATTGCTCCCTCAGTTATCACATATCTTACAGCTATTTCTCTCGTCAGATATCCACAGTGTCAACTGGTTGAAGTTAATGCTCATTCCTTGTTTAGTAAGTGGTTCTCTGAAAGTGGCAAGCTGGTGAGTATCCACACTTTTTCGTGGTTCCTCAAAAACTTGTCTGGGTCAGAACATTTTTAGGGAAAACATCCCAAAGGGTCATATATTCTGTTTTGCTGCTGGAAATTGTGGATTTAATTGGACTAATGATGAAGAAACTGCATTTTATTAATCAAATATAATATTTTAATTTGATTGTGCGTTATCTAATTTTATCTTGAATCAGATTTCTTGATGTGGTGCAGTTTTTTTGTCCAAAGAGCTTCTATGGCTGATAACTTATGTTTTCCCTTTTACATGAATTTTAGGTTGCAAAGCTTTTTCAAAAAATTCAAGAAATGGTGGAGGAAGAAAACAATCTGGTATTTGTTCTGATTGGTGAGATTAAAAAGAAAATTTTACAAAGTTAATGTTCCTTCGTCTTCCTATGTCCTGACACATACTTTACATGGTGATAATGCAGATGAAGTTGAGAGTCTTGCTGCTGCTAGAAGGGCTGCTTTGTCTGGTTCTGAACCTTCAGATTCGATACGGGTACCACACTCTATTGACTTGCCTAAAGTGACTTGTTTCTTTCCAAGGACTAGACTGGAGGAAGATTCTATTTTCCTCTCCATGCTTTACTGACCCTCCAAACATATTTGGAGACAAATTCCATCCGTTCTGACATAACTGCCCCTTCAATCTCATGTTCCAGGTTGTCAATGCACTGCTTACTCAGATGGACAAATTAAAATCATCACCAAATGTGATTATTTTGACCACATCAAACATTACTGCTGCTATAGGTAAGCCAATGAGTGGTATTATTAGATCATTTGATCTTGAGTATGAGAAGCTTTACATTGTGTATGCTGTATGCGGAAGTTTTCCTGCCTTATCCGGAAGCTGAAACAATGTCTTTTTGCTTAACCCAACCCCATTGTACGCTTGTTTATATGCAGATATTGCATTTGTAGATAGAGCTGACATTAAAGCATACGTTGGTCCTCCAACTCTTCAAGCACGTTATGAGATTCTGCATTCTTGTTTGCATGAACTTATCAGAACAGGAATCCTATCAAAATTTCAGGTTTGGTTTCACACCCAAGTCACTATTTCTGCCCAATTGTAAAATGGGTGTTGGCTTTCATTTTGGGATCCTCCACAGTTGCTCTTTTTTTTTCCCCTTTCATTGGTAAGCAGGGTTCGGAAGAGCTCTTGCTCCCAAATCATTCTAGTGTCATTGGAAATATTAACATGCTCCCTCAGGAGGCTGATGCTGCTGAACTCTGTAAGAAATTGGTTGAAGCTGCAGAGGCATCTGAGGTAAGATGTGTAGTACTTGTGCCTCCGCAATGTGATCCTTTGGAATTCTTTTGGTTGCCTGCTCAACATGTTAAGGAGCTAAACATTATTTTACATTTGTATTTTGCAGGGTTTGAGCGGAAGGGCATTAAGAAAGCTTCCATTTTTAGCGTACGCATCTCTTGCTGATCCTTTGCACTGTGATCCTTGCAAATTCTTGAGTACAATGATACAGACAGCAACGATGGAGCGATCTGAGGCACCAACTGAATGACTGATGAGTATATGCTGGCAAGTGCTTCATTGGCTGTAAGGTTGCTGCCTTTTGGCTACCTTTTGAATTCTTTTGGAATGGGCTTGTGACCAGGTGCTAAATCTGTGGGTAAGTTCTAACCTTTTTATTCTTTTGCGTCCTTGATCATTCACTTTCAGCAGCAGTGCTTCTCAACTCAGAAGAAAAGATAATCTGGACTGTCGTTCTTGTGCTGCTGCAGCCACCAGGAGGAAAGAGTTCTCCGGGCTGTTCCTGTTTAAGTATGAATCTATAATTCTCTTCCGGTCGGTCCAAAATCATGCATAGCTAGTTAAAAGCTATTGCTCCAGTGGAGTATCTTCTTTCGTGCTGGATCTCTGTATTAGCGTCAAGTGTACGAGTAATCATGATTCAGCTCCATGCCTACCTCAGACATCGCTCTTACCCAAACGAAAGGGGAGACTAGGCGAGCCTCACAGAAAATATCGGCCTTCGCGGACGGGCCTTGGCCCAAGAAATAAATACCGTCTCACACCCCATGCAGCCTACAGTATATCTCATTTTGTAAACCTGGGCCAATCCAATCTATCCTAGTTTTATTGGGTCGGCAACTAAGGCCTATTCTTATTCAACTGGCCGATAAGGTTCAATCATAGTGGACCGTGCCAGCGCGGCCCAGTTTAAAAGGGAGGGACCAAAAGAAAATCCTTATTGGGTCGAGCAAGAATGGCCCTTACTCTGCAAAGCCAGCAAGGCCCATTCTTAATGGGTCGTACCAGCTTTCCCAATCTAATGGGGCCGCCCCCACGTGGCCAGACTCATTGGGCTCGGCCGGCAAGGCTCAGTGCTATAGAGAATCTTGTCAGAGAGGACCAGTTTTATTGGGGCAGTGAGAGCGGATCATTATTTCTGGGCCGAGTTAGCGTGGCCCAGTCTTGCTTTGCCGGCTACCAGAGTCCAGTTTTATTGTATCAGACCAGTAGCGCTCATTTCTCTTGGGCAAAGCAGGCACACTAGTCTTCTTGGGCCTTGTCAGATCAAATGGCCCGGTCTTACTGGCCCTCGGAACTGGCCCAGTATTATCGGGCCGGATTCGCAGGGCCCAGTACAAGTCATGGTTTGATTGGCCCATTGTAGGGCCTTGCGACGGAGGCCCACAGTTACTAGCAAGGCCTGAATGGCCCTAACTGGTACTGACCGGCCTGGCCGAGGTTTTTTGTTCACACCATTGTTATACTCTCATCGGGCCTGGTTAGGGTGGCCCAGTTTCATTGGCGTGACTAGCATGGATCAGTCTTGTTGGGCCTAACGTTCAAGACCCTGTATTATTGGACTGGGTTTGCATTGGCTTGTGATATTGGGCCAACTAAGTATGACCTATTAGTTTTAATGGGCCCCAGTATGGCTAAGTTTTCTTTCAGTCGCAGCGCAGCCGAATTGGTTTGGATCGATGGCCTAGCTCGATAAACCCAATCGCGTGCTAGCATCACCGGCCGATAATACCGTAAACATAAAAACATTTTTCTTGTTGGGCTATCAGTCTGTGGCAGGGCGTATGTGAATGGGCCTAGTACAGCCGAATAATAATAATGGGCCAGTCCGTCAAAGCTGATGATGGACATGGCCTAATTGTGCCGAGCGGAACCGCATTTTCGTTGAGTCGGGCCCGGGATACGCTATCAGGCCGTGCAAAATATTACTTGTCGTATCGATTTGATTAATGACCGACGGTGGGATTACCTGGGATTTGCTTACATGTGACAGATTACTTGGAATTTGAACGAAAATCCTCGACATCCATGTGCACATATCCCATGTAATATGCTAAAACATGCACAACCAAGACAGTAGAGGAAAATTTTATCCACCAATAAAAAGCCTAGGAATGGAAATTAAGAATAAACTGAAAGTTCATGATGTTTAAAAGTGAAGCTTTACCTCATATGCAGCACTATAAACACCACATAACAGAGGCCCTATTCAGTGAGCTCCAGCCCTAAGCGTATCATGCTTCGCATGCACACATAAAATAATCATAAACACGAATAGTTAATTCAAAAGACTTCCTTTTCGTGGTGAAAAAAGTCGTGATAAACCAGAAATTGAACCCACCATAATTCACTAGGATTCATGTGATCAATGGACCAATTTGAACAGCTTCATTAATTAAAACCACTGCAGTAGATCGTTACTGAACCGATCTAAAACCAAAATACTCCCAAAAGGAATACTACTAATTCATTGGAATGGTGTCTGACTGACAAACCATATTAAAGCTATCTTATTTTATTATCGAATGCATCACATTTAGGATTCTGTGTGTCGGTGAGTGTGTGGTGGGGTGGGGTGGGAAGAGGCTATGGTTTTGGCTATGGTCGGCACACCATCTCAGTGGTACAGCCCTAGATATCCTCACAGATAGGTCCCTCCGTTTCACTCTCAGACGACCAATGGCAAATCAATTTACATCTTGGCGAAGTGCCAAGCCATTGCATTACCAAAGATAACGAAATGACAGTCCACAGGGTAATAGAAAGGGGGAATCAAGAACTACCTGGTCCGAGGACTGCAGCAATCTATGTGCTCCCACCGTTTTTTTTCCTCTATGCAATCATTAACAATTTCCTATAGGCTGCATGTGGAGGAAGCCAACCAACTCTTCAAGTAGCTACAAGGAATATGTGATAAGACAATCTACGTTATGATGAAATAATATGAAAGTGCTGTGCGTAACTTGGAGATGTTTACTGCGGTTGATTGAGTTCAAGCATTGCCTCAGTTCATTAGTCAATCTACAACAGGATGGCGTTAAGAAGGATATAAAGGAAGAAACTCTGAATTGACCTCCAGCCCTAAGGTACATTTAAGACAGAATCCTCTCTTCAGCTAATCATACAGTTCTAAATTTTGCACTTAAAAAATCAAGACATAAACAGTGCAATTCCAAGTTAGTGAATCTATCACTTTGAAACTTCTTATCGGAACCAATTATCAAAGATTTACTTGTTAAGTGCTTTAGCTATTTGGAGAAAACAGCCCATTTGTATCAAGAAACGCATACAAGAAGCAGTTCCAGGTCTGCCACTGGCAACTGGATCAGCGGCCGAAATGAGTTTACGTTTGAAAACAGAGAAGGCGAAAGGAAAGAAAGGAGAGGCCTTTTGAGGCACATGGTGAGGTCCACAGGTCTGTATGCTGGGGAGGCGGTGATGACGGAAGACATGGAGAGAGGTTGCAGAAGATTGACAGTTAGAGGACAGATAAGGTTGGAGTAATTTTCAAAGAAAAATTTTGCAACTTAGAAAAAAGTAAAAGTAAGATGAGTGGAGGTTTAACCCGCACTAATAACAGACAATTCGTTTGCTCTTATGAGTAAGTAGATTACGTCTCGATGAGTAACTTACACAAATGAATGGACCAGCTACTTGGGTCCATGCTCTTGATGCAGCTTGCGCAGCCAGTAGATTAAATTTTCTCGCTAATGCATCTCGTGTTCTTTTGAGTACATAATCCTGTACGTGAGTGGTTAGTACATGAAGACAGACAGCAGACATCTGTTAATAGTAACAATATAACACTTCATATACTGTCAAAACCATTTAAGCACAAACAAAAGCTATGCAGAATTCGCATATCAGACAAATACTCAATTAAGTGGTCAGCAAATCCAACCTTCAATATAAGAACATAGCATTCCTCTGAGTAATAATTGACATTTTGCTGCAGAGGAAACAAGAAAGTCACCATGTACGAGGGTCTGCCCAGGAAGCAATCTACAAGGGCTTTTATGAACCTAAAAATGGTTAAGATCGATAAAAGTAAAGACGTGTACTACAACAATACACATGGCAAATCGCTAATAGCTTTGCAGACAATGACAGCAAGTAGTAAAGAATATCTACACTAGGAAAAGCTGAGCAATTGCTAACCTTACTTCAGTTCCATGATCAGGGCAAATAGCTGAAAATGAACAATTAATTTGTGAATTTGAAAAAGAAAGGGACACAGGTAACTGAAAAACAAAAGAAGAAGACAATGACGGTTAAGGTAAATTACTAGAAACATTGTCCAGCTACACTTCAGATGACTTCAGATAATCAAAAGCTGAAAGATGGGAAAAGGAAATTATTGTACAGCATTTTACATGAAATCTCAGCGGGCTTGCCAAAGCAAGTGAAGTTCAATGTATGAGGTTGAGGATGCAGTAGTCAAAACAACTCAAAAACCAAAGATCATTTGCTGCGGAGCCTAAAATCTCTTCACAATATCATTCAATTATGGATTGAATAACACCCGCTCCAACAGTCTTCCCTCCCTCCCTACTGAATGGTAAACCTCATTCCCTGCTCACAAGCCGCATGCACAATAAGCTCAACCACCATCTTAACATGATCACCAGGCACAACCATCGTAGATTCCTCATCCTTATCATTCATGATTGAAGCCTCTCCCAGTGACATCAGTAGTCCTCATGTAAAACTGGGGCCAATACCCAGCAAAGAACAGAGAATGCCTACCCCCCTCTTCCTTCTTCAGGACAGACAATTGCAACAAATTTAGCATGTGGAGTGATAGTTCTGGGCTTTGCCAAAACCATCCCTCTCTGAATATCAACCTTTTGAATTCCTCTAAGTAATAGCCCCACATTATCCCCGGCCATTGCCTCATCAAGAATTTTTTGGAACATTTCCACTCCAGTGATTGTTGTATGTCTAGTTTCCTTCAAACCCACAATGTCCACTGTATCTCCAGTTTTAATTGTACCCCTCTCAACATGGCCCATGGCTACAGTACCACAACCAGTAATAGAGAAAACATCTCCAATTTCCAGCAAGAATGGAAGGTCAGTTTTTCTTTGTGGGATAGGAATGTAGCTATCAACAGCATCCATGAGTTCATAAATCTTGTCCACCCATTGGTTCTCCCCACGCTTGATGTTGGGGTTGGCCATCAGAGCCCCCAAAGCTAACAGGGCAGAACTGGAAATAGTCAGAACATCATCACCGGTAAATTCATATGAAGAAAGCAACTCCCTGAGGTCCAATTCTATGAGTTGCAGAAGCTCCTCATCATCGACTTGGTCCTCTTTGTTGAGAAAAACTACCTTGTCGGGAACACCAACTAGCTTAGCCAACAGTATGTGCTCCTTTGTCTGGGGCATTGGCCCATCTGTGCACCCAAAACAACCAATATTGCACCATCCGTTCAGGCAGCGCCAGTAATCATGTTCTTCACATAATCAGCATGGCCTGGGCAGTCCACGTGGGATTAGTGATAGTTCTGAGTCTCATACTCATCAGTGGCAGTGTTGATGGTAATTCCTGTTAATTAAGAAAGTTTCACTTCGATCTTTCTGGGTCCGAAAAATCATGCAGCAAAAGAAGATGAAACGCTAGAAATCTTTTTAATCTTCTTCAAACATTCCTACAGTTCTAATACTCTAGGAAACATCAAGATGGTGCAATATTTCTGCCATACGAATGCTCTCACAGGCGGCAACATCAACCACTTGGCAAACACCAAACACAAATTGCGATAGCTGATACTGTCCAGTCTCCTTGACGTGTCCATAATTCAGGCTTGTTCATGAGAGAACTGGAAATTAATTACGGATTTGCGTTACAACAGCACGAGTTGAATGAACACATTACTACTTCCACAATAGCTTCCCAAACAATATTTTCTTAGAACAGTTTCTTGGCCCCGTCAAGGTATTCGTAGAGAATACAAATGCAACCCGGAGAATCGGATAAAGATTATTACAAAATTTAAGACTTAGGAGTACATGAATTTACATGCAAGTTGAAATGCGAAGTGCATTTTCGGGGAAGTAAATGAAACGAGCCCAAGCCTTAGAGACAGATTAGGTGAAAATTGACCAAACGAGCATGAGAAAGTACCTCTCGCGCGCTCTCCTCAGGAGCAGCTTCGATTTCATCGTACTTTTTAGGGGCGCTGTTTCCCATGGAGGCCAACGCCATGCTGAGCGCGGCCGTAAGGGTGGTCTTCCCGTGGTCGACATGTCCTATGGTACCGACGTCAACGTGCGGCTTCTCCCTCTCGAACTTCCCGCGCGCAGCACGCACAGTTAGGGAACGGCCGCGGGAGGTGCTAATGGTGATATTGCTCCTGGTGGTCGTGATGACGGTGAAGGGGTTAACGAAGGAGGAGGAGAGGTTTGCGCGGGCGGGGGTCGATTTGGAGCGGAAAACGGCGGTTGCGGCGGCGGAGGGCGGAGGCAGTACGGAGGCGGAAGGAGAGGGCGTGCACACCAATCTCGATGGAGCTGCGGCTGTGATCGCCATGGAAGACGCTTCCTAAGAGCAGAGCAGAGAGAGTGAAGAGAGGGTTTTGAAAATAAAAATGGAGGGAAGGGAGAGGGGAGGAGTGATATTCTATCCGCCTCTTCAGCTCTGCCCACAGCGCAGGTTTATCCTGTGAGTCAGGCACATGGTGAATCCTTGCGCTGGACGCTAAGTTCAGACACGTGGCGGATGTCGGTGGGAGAAATGTGAATGGAGCGCCAAGATGCAATTCAAGAAAATGGGGGAATTTTCAAGCAAAAAGAGAAAGGAAAAAGAGGGGAAATACTCACGAATAAATATGCTCCCTCCCTCGTCTATGGCTATTAGAATCTAGAGCGACCAGGCATTACTATTTGCCATCACTTATCATTTGAGCAAGCTGGGAAAAGATTCTATCAGCTCCCCTTTAGCCACATGAAATGACTATACTTAAAAGACTTGATTAAAGAGGTATAAAGGTCCACGCGGGCGAGCAACAGCATGATCTGCAACTTGAAGTAAGGGATGCAATGGTTAAGACAGAGAGATTCTAGAAGACAAATCTCAAGCACAGAATCTCCTGTTTATTAGATTTATTCTTGTTGAATAAGAACCGTATGTACATCTATACGAGGCACTCTCTTCGGAAGAGGAGCTCATGGAATCAATAACGAACAAACGAGGATATCTTGCAAGCGAATTCTATCGCTCACACGCATATCCAGCTTCACGCAAGATTTGTCCCCAACCCGTGAGACAGATCTTTTCATCAGCACTGGCGAACTCATCCCTGGACGATGAACATTGCACCCCCGCGCCATAGAACTTCACCTCGAGGAAATGGAGCAGGAGAGCTCTTAAAACCTATCGCTGCATTGAGCTCCACACTTCATGATCGGGAGCCTTTCGCCTGCATAATGTAAGAACCGCTTCACGGGCCTCCTTAGAAAGCCCGTCCAAGACTTCTAATACAGCCTCGCAGTGCTTCCTCCTCAGCTCCTGCAGCTCCCTCTCCTGTTCTAGCAATAGGTGCTCGAGTTTCTCGATTACTTTATTTACAGATCCATCATTTGCTGAACTTCCGTGATTGTCTTCTGGTACAAGAACTTCCTCGGTCCAGGCAGATAGGTCCTCTTCATGTTCCCGACTTACCCTGTTGGATCCCAATTCCGATGGCCTAGTTTTCAATCTCTCTTCAATATCATCTTCACCACCTGCATTTTCTCCATTATCACATTGCCTCGCAGGGGATTCTGGGCTTTCTCCCAAAGGTCCACCTTCAGCAACAGCTGGATTACAAGAAAATTTTGAGGGGCCATGAAGCAATGGAGCATCGGCACCAACTTCTTTCGTTGGGTTGAACCAGTACTTTCGGCCTGAAGGAGTTCTTTCCGAGATAAAACTACCAGAAAGGGCAGGCTCAACTGTTACCAGAGATCCACTGTTCTTAATCTCAGAGCTTACAACACCTTCACCAGAATGAATGCCAGGAGCATCTGATTCAGCCCAAGTTTCCCTAGGAGCCCAATCTGGGATAAGAGATTGAATCTCAGAGTCGATCATAGCAGCAATGGCTGAAACATCCTGGTCTGTCAGGTCCAGCTCCTCTACCATTTCACTAGCAACTGCAACCGAGGTATCCGCTACGATATCAAATGGGAAATGGATGTTTCGAAAATTTCCTGCATCAAAATTTTCCAAAAGCTAAACTTTAGGCCATAAAAACAAGCAACCACAAAATGAGGCACCGACCTTCAGGATCTGCTATTCTTAATTTCAGAAATATTGTATTGTCATCTCTCCGCTGACCCTGTAATGTAAAGTCTCTACTTGTCTCGCCTACAGCATCTGCATCAGTTGTTAAACAAAGTTAGGAGAGTCATGGAACAGCAACAGCAGAGAAGCTCTCAGAAACATTTCATCCTCACCAGTATTATGAGTTTTGGATAGCAAAGATTTTCCCAAACACTCACTTTCTTCATCTGATCGCAGGAAGGGATCCATTAGAAGCTCCTCAGCAGACAACCGATCAGAGACATTTGCAATGCATTTTTCAATGAATGCCCTGATTCTGGGATCTAACACTTTATCCAGGGATGCAGGCTTTATTCCCTACCAAGCACCAATATATGGGGAAAAAGAAAGAAAAACATGACAACCTTGCCTGAAGTCATGGAAATGTATGCATATATTCTAGAAAACCCAAGAATAATATGTATGCCAATTATTTGCCGCAAATTACCATTAAAATTAACAGGCATCCACACCAAATAATGTGAATTTTGACAATACACCGGTTGGACACTTCAAGATATAAATCAAAACAATGTCAAGTTAACCATCTAAAATGGATTTAATCTGAAACTAAATTTCTACTTAGCCAGAGAACTAGGTGAACTGTTGAGATGGAAAAAACACTTCTGTGACCGAGGAGAGGAGACAGATAGATTAGATGCAGATGGTCAAGAGATGAAGCTTACATTCGATGGTCTCAACCTCTATAACAGACAATTACTGAGAAGCAGATCGAATTTGACAAGCAAAGATAAGTGCATTGTTCACTACATTGAAGCAGGCCTACCTCGGTATCAAATATAGCTGAATCATCATCAAAGATATACACGAAAAGATAGACCAAGAAAACAAGATATTGAGAGCCTTACTGATGTCACTTTTTTGTATATTTGAGCAGCATTTGCACATTCAGCATATGGGTACTCGAAAGTGACTAACTCTAACAAGCACATTCCAAATGCATAGATATCAACAAGCTCATTGTATTCCTCCTCATAAAGCTCTGGTGCCATGAATTCAGGAGTGCCTACAAGAATACTTGATACTTAAATTTTAACTTTCCTTGCGCAATGAACTTCAATGAAAGAGATTTGAAGGGTTGGCAAGATCAGTCCTCACCAATGACACTGTGTGCCAAGGGAGCCTGGCAAAGAATGGTAGCCAATCCCAAATCACCAATCTTCACCTCACCTTGGTTTCCATTGACGAAGATGTTATCACACTTCAAATCTCGATGAATAATGGGGGGATTATGACTGTGGAGATAATGTAAACCCCCCAAAATCTGACGAGACCACTTCTTTAATGCTCTCTGGTCAACATGCTTATGCCTTTTCCGGTACCTATACAACATCGACTGTGGAATTACACAAATGCGCACATATTTTGACAGATCGATGGAGGATGAAAGCATGGAAACTCACTGCCGCAATGTTCCCGAGGTAAAGATCTCAGTAATGAAGTTGATGCTCTTATGCTTGGTGTCGATCCAGGAATTGTAGAATTTAATAATGTTCCTGTGCTTCAAAGATTTAAGCAAGTGGACCTCTGAGTAGAGATGCTCCAAATCCTCCGAGTTCCTCAAAAGATCAGCCAGCTTAACCTGATTCCAGGCTACTTCTATTCCTTCCAATTCATCAAATGCCCGATACCTATATTTCCACCAATTGTCAAGGACAAACTGACAATTCTTAGAAGTAGTATCCCCACTGTGTGTGTCAAAGAATAGGCTTGGTACCACATCCACTATGATGTACATGTGGCAAATAGAGAGATGAATATTAAAGTGTCACTGTTCAAAGAAGCAATAGAAATGATAGCCATTATAAATATACTTCCCTGTAAAATGTAAGCTGAAGAAAACCGTTTTACAAACTTTTTTTTTTATGGTTAACCATTTCACTATCTTTAGGGGCAGAACAGAGATTCGCAAATCACAACTGCCGAGTACTGGACAAGGATACACTTTCTTGAAAGCTCCCTTTCCCAAAACCTCTTTGTACTGCAGACAGCATTAAAAGAGCAGATGATTATCAATTCAATCGCGAGGAAACCATAATCCAAGACCCTCAATTTAGATCAAAACTAAGAGTCACAAGGTCAAGCAGCAACGGATATATGACCACAATTAACATTTGGGACGCCAGTAAGAGCATTTGACGTGAGTTGAATACTGACCCGACCGTATCGACCAGTTGGATCAACCTCAACGAAGTCAGCATCAGATTCGGCACGGTCCTGATCACTCGATACCTCCTGGGGCATTCTCGTGTCAAGAGCCACAGACTGAATTAGCCGACAGCCTAGAAACCCGAAAGCACGATATCACAGAACCCCAGATTCCGAATACGAGCTCAATCACAGGTAGCCACGAAAGGCGGAAGCTTGTGAGGTCAGGGAGAGGGAAACGTGTGGGAGAATAGTTGTTTGCTTCAGATAACTATGCAACCTTGTCAGAGGATCGGGAAGTAGCTAAAAAAGATTGGGATTGGGTGGGAGAGGTTTGACTCGCCCCGTTCTCTACTTTTCAGTTAATAATTGATGGAATGACGGTGAGTTGGAAGTAATTAGGTTTGACGCCTTCGAGCTTGGGACGGAGCTCGCTGTTTGACTGTTCTGAATTAGGAAGGGAGACTGGGGAACTCTGTGAGCGTGCAAGTTGTCGGCTCAGGTGATATGCTCAGATGCCCCGCCAGCCCCGGGTCGGTTACCTCCGGGTGACCCGTTGGGTTGGATTGTTTCCTACCTTGGAGGTGTGCACGAAACGAATCATTCGATTTTGTCTCTCTACTCATTTGGAGTAGTAGACCGCGTTTACATCATCCCAGAGGCCTTTCTGTTACACCATTAGCGATGTCTCATGAAGTCAAAACAATATCCAATTGTTATGAAGCAAGCTTACTATTCTCAGGTATACCTGAAATTCTACGCAATAGCTTTGCTTTCCCACGTCTTCGGAGCCATACGAATGATACAGAGAAGATTAGCATAATCCCTTCATAAGGATGACCATCAAGGGATCGATCCCGCCGACAGCGAGCATTCCATGACACTCGTACGTAGCCTGGAGGGTTGATCTTTTAACAATACAGCAAATCAGATGCCCAAAGTCATATTTACTTTAAGAAGGGAAAAAGAAAAAGAAAAAGCTCAAACTCAACTAGATCCAAATTATCAGTAAGTGCGTTGGACTTCAATCATCTCCTTCCGCAGGGCAAAGGTTAGGTAACGGACTGCCCTTATGAGACATTATGTTTATTTATTTACCTATTTTTGCTGGATGGTCAGTCAATTCATTGCAGAAACAACAGGCAGCGTTTTGAGTCACTAAAGTCAAGACCCTGCGCTGTCTCCTCCTCCCACCAGAATACAGAAGAGAGCAATGAGGAGATCAGAATAGGCCCTGCCAAATGGGATTTAGATGCCCACTGCGCTATATTGTATCCTCGTGGTACACGCTTAGATTTTGTTTTCCCTGTTCAGAATGCTTCCGCAATTCCAACCAGTAACGACTCCTACCCTTCCAATAGCCTGTCTAGATTATCTTCTTACCCTCTATGCGGCTTTTTCCACCGTTCAAGCGCGGGCCATGACTACAGGGCTTCGCAATGAAAACTAGTCAGTCCATGGTGGAGAAACTTCTTAGTGTCATCAACCTAAATCAGACCAGCAAAACACTGAGTCGTAAGGAAAACAGCAGAACGACACAATTGCACAAGTTTTATAACTAAATCATATTTATGCGACTGTTATTAATATGGCCCATAAGACGCAGTAAAATAGTGACAACTCCATGTAAGTAAACACCATTGACGTGTGCCAATAAATGAGCCGCCATCCAAAGCTTCTGTGGATATCAATCATACCAACCACTTTGTCGATAAATGGAAAATGAAAAAGGCATCGATTGCAGAGTACGCCTCTATTTAAGAAGAATAGAAGAAGCTATCAGATTCAGCTACACAGCAAGAACTCAACAACGAACAACCTCTTCCTCCATTTTTTTCAGAATCTCCCAAGGACTCTTTTACGGATATGAATGAGCACATAAATGACACGTATCACAAGTGATTGAGAGGTGGAGAAACGGTGCCGATTTTTCCAGGCGGCTTAGGCTCCGTCTCCTCTGGGCTTTGGAGCTCATTATTGCTTCTTGAGTGCATTCATCTTCTCCCTAAGATAGTAAAGCTTGGCTCTCCTAACTTTCTTCTTGTCCAGCACCTTGATCTCCTTTATGTTGGGTGAATACCTACAATTTTATCAATTACATTTAGCTGGCCACATAAAAGAAACACTCTGCAGTTATATGTAGCAAGAAAGTGCGTACATGAGGGCAAGTGAATATATGCATGAATAAACCACAAATAAGCTAACATGGTCCAGCTAAAAAAAGAGATTCTTAGTTGAATACTTAAACTGCTAGTCTTGTAAAGATTCAGAGGTATGAGACAGTAAGTCCTGACTGAGCATAAAGCAGAACATCAGATCCCATGTTTTATAGCAGTATTTGTAGGTGTTGCAACTCTAATATAACGGAGTACCCAAAAGAAGTCCAAGATACTCGAGATTGCTTACAACGGGAAGAGAGAT
The DNA here is from genome assembly GCA_900006705.1 of Sonneratia caseolaris. Lineage (NCBI taxonomy): Eukaryota > Viridiplantae > Streptophyta > Magnoliopsida > Myrtales > Lythraceae > Sonneratia > Sonneratia caseolaris. The sequence goes on along the minus strand of CXYZ01011872.1, from coordinate 737,534 downwards.
TCAACTCCAACACCTGCAACTAGCCTCCTTAATCTAAATGTGGTATTTAGGCCAGCATTACGTCGTGCAATAACAATTCCTTTTAAAATTGAAACACGTCTCTTATTCTCAGGTACTTCCTGTGTGTAAAAGAAAACAGAAGCTGAGTAACCTGACAAGAGATCTTTCAGATAAATACTAAAAACTCTCAGAGATACACATTAAATAGGACTCATCTTACCACTTTGAGCTGTACTATATAACCAGGCCTTATATCAGGTATGTCTCTATGCACCTTAACTTCCTCCACAGCCTCCTTATCTATAATCTGCGAGCAAGGGATAAGATATCATAGACAAATAATCCAGTAAACTTGTTATGCTTTCCAACAACAGTAGGAATGACAGATACACACCTGCATAATGTGCTTGGCAGTTTTGTCAAGCCTCTTGAACTTGATACGAGCAGGTGGATCGGCAGGTGATCCAGAAGAATGTGAAGGTGCTTCAACAGAATGTCCCTCTGTTGACATGCCCCTACTTGTAAAAGCAGGCATCATTGCAGTCTTTTGAAGCAATCCACATTGTTGATTCAGTGATGACATTGAAGGATTACCCTCATCGGCTATCATCCTCGTACAGCTTAGGAAGCCGATACTTGTCTAAAAAACGATACACCCGATTAAGCTCTAAGCTCCATAGAGATGGCTAATGGCTTACAATGTTCTTTACAAGTATAAAAAAGGCAGGACAGTTTTCAGTTACTGCAACTGCAAAAAAGGCAAACTACCTCTACCAAATAACAAGATGCCTGAGTGTAAAAAGTAAGACGGTTCAGTGATGCCTCCCAAGCAACATACACATCCTTAATATAGAAAGACCAACCAGCTTGACTAAGGAAAATCCTATGTGCAGAGGCAAAAAGAAACACCTTTATCGTATGCAGTCACACAAGTTTCAAGATTAGGGTCCTGAAGGATCGCACACTCCCAATAGTTTCTTTCCTCTATAAATTTCTCATATAATCGGAACAATAATAAACTCGATCGAACAAGCTACGAGAATCCAGGACAGTAAACGCGCATCAAGCAAATGCTAAGTCAGATTGATTCAGAACACAAAATAGCAACGGTTCCATGAAAAAGGTAACTGAGATCATGAATGGACCTAGACAGAGACCAAGCTAATCAAACCTTTGGGGCTGAATAGCCATGAAAATTTGCCGAAATGAAGTCCCGGGAGCTCAAAGAATTAGGTGCTGCCGAATATCCGGAGCTGGCTATTCTTTGCAGGATCCGAAGACTCCGGCGAAGAGATTGCATCCTTCGACCCGATTACGTCCGCACGATATTTCAAACGGAAGCTTAAAATTCAGACCCACCGACTGAAGCACAGCTTGTGATCCTCTGTTAACTTACAAGTGCTTAACCGCCGGCAAATAGACTTAAAAAACCTAGCAGCTCCTCCGACAAGAAGAGCCGACCGAGTCGAGTAGTCGACACGGAGGGTTTTGGGAGAAAGGGGCGCCTATGGGCCCCACAAAGGGCTCGGCACTCCCATCTTCCAAAACTCTTTCATATTGGGCTTTGAAGTTTTCTCTCTCCCGAGGACATGGGCCCACGAAGACCACAGTATTGAGAAATCGAAGAACAGCTTTGTACCATCCAATCATTCTTCCCAACTACGGATTTTCTTCCTTTGCAGTACAAAAATTCGAAAGCTTGTTTAATAAAAATGGAGTGTATACTGTTGAACCGTGGGATCGTGAGATTTCGACTTTATACACTAAAAGAGATGTGAGAAATTTATACTCATTGAATATGAAAAAATAAAGTCAATGTCAAATAGATAGATTATGTGTATTCATTTCTAGAAGCAGTTCACAATGTAATATATTGAATTTCCTTTTACGCGTGTAATTCTTGGTTAAAGTACTTTAAAAAATATGCATACTCACGTATTCAATTGTATCGGTTCAAGATATTATGGAGTGTTTATAGGGGGAAAAAAAACAACTTGGCATCAGTTGGAAGATGATATAATAAATCAGTTATTGTACCTAAACGTAGGTGAGGAATTCGAGGTTAATCGGGCATTCAGTGTTTGAGTGGGTTCCCTCGGGGCAAGGCATTCAGCGTTTGCAACTCTGACAAACGACATGATATGCTGGGTGGCACTGGGGAGGAAGTACCGTGAGAGCGATATGGTTGGGAAGAGGTTCAAGAGGATGTTGGGAGAATTCGTGGGCATACTTGGTGGGGTTCAATTTGGGGGACTTCATACCGTGCTTGGGTTGGATCAATACGCTCAGTGGGTTCAACAGTAAGGTGGATGGATAGGGGCTGCCAAGGAGTTGGATGATTTCTTGGAACAAGTTGAGGAGCACACAAGCAAGCTGTTGATGATTGTGGAGATGGTGAAGGTGACAGTAAGGATTTTGTGGATGATGTATTGCTTGAGGTTCAAAGGGATAATTTGGCTGGCTTTCCCCTCAGCGGACTAAGCATCAAAGCTCTACTTCTTGTCGCTGTTATTAGCCCCCAGCCCATTCCTAATATCCACGAGTTTAATAGACCGTGATTAATTAAATTATCTGTATTAAATTGTAAATTCACTTCAATGGATTTGCACAAATGCACCCAAAATGCATTCAAGCTGTACGCATGAGAAATGACACTAAAATAGTTTACTAAATCTATCATAATCTCAAAGTATTTGAGCTGCACCATCTGAGCAGCTGGCTATGCGAGGGATTGATGCAATTCGTCATCCAATGTAGAATAATATTGAACCCACTACTTTCTGATGAATTTGTTCGATGGGGCTGGAAACTTCGATGGTCTCTCTCCCTCCAAACTGAATATATGTACACTGTGAGGGCAAAGCTTGCAACAATTGGCTGGGATGCTTTTTCCTCTCTTGCTAGCTAATATCTAAGCCAGCTCCGAAGCCCAATCACCTGAAGGACGGCGTATCTGCAGCTTCAGCAGTACTCTCTGCCAAATATTCTTCGTGACAAGGCAAGAAAGAAAGATATGATCCTGTGATTCATCTTCTGAACTGCAAAAATCACATAGAGGGGTCGGGGAGGATCCCTCAGATGAAATTCGGTCCTCTGTGAGTAGTCGATCAATCAGAGCAAGCCAACTGACGAAGGATACCCGCAGAATACGTCCGGAGAACCATATTAGTTTGTGCCACAGAGCTCTCAATCTTCTAGGCCCCTGGGCAATCCCAAACTGCTGCCACCGTGAATTTTTGGCTTACGACTCCAAAGATAAGTGTCCATAGATGTAGTAGAGACAGAAGGCTGCAAAGCTGAAAGCAGAGAGGCTGCATGCTGCTGCTATGCGTGGATGGATTTAGAGGGCTCCCCCCATCCTAGATTTGGGGAAATCGACTTCGCCCCATTCAATTTGCGCGCATGTTATTATATTAGGTTTCGCCCCTCGTGACAAATATTCTGGATGTACGGGACTGCGGCGATTGATGGCTGTGATTGTTGCAGTGGTTCATCGACTCTTGTGGGGGATGGGGATGGAAAGCCGAGCTTCTGGGTCGTAAGGCTTATGTGCACTCAGTCTCAGGAAGGTTGATCTCGCGGGGCCTTGTCCAAGATCTCCATTTGGTTGAGGAATTTCTTCGTTTCTCGTGAAATTTGAAGATGGAGCCAAGAGTCTGAACGGAAGAAGGATGAGAATGAAATTTGATCAACTAGACCCAGCTATGACTGATACGTCCATACATCACGATCTTAGATCATTATGGGAGAAAGGGAAAGGAGTTAGTGCTTCCAGACATAGGATTTTATACAAAGTATAGGATATTATACGGAAATGAAAGAGTAGAAATGCGTATGGGGAGAGTAGTGTATGGCCATAGTATACGCCAAACAATTTCACCAACTTCACGGGCTAAATGGCACTTTCTTTCCAATTTCACTTTCTGAAAATGGCGCATTAATCAGTGTAAGTAAAAATTTTCGGATTAATTCAATCTGTCAATCCTTGACCCCAACAAAAATCTATGTATTTTTTCTTTTTCCAACTTGAAGGGGAAGGGAGACTCATCTGTGGGATTTATACCCACGTCCTTACGGACTAGAGCCTAAGTCTGGCGCCTTAGACCTCTCGGCCGAACTGTCCTCTCAAATTTCTATAACAAGGATTACAATAACTACTTAACAAAAAGTTGTTCTTCATCATCATCATCATCATCAACACCGTCAACAAGAGAAGAATATGTATGGTACACTAGGGAAATTCCCCTAACAAGGCTAACTCTGCTAAAACCTATGGCTAATGGTCTGCGATGCACTTGGGCAAGCACCGACGAAGAACTGTGCACTCCGGGGATGGTTGGAAGGACGTGAAGAAATCCGGGTATTGTGCGAGCGACTCTGAGTAGCCTTCAAGGATTGAGACAATCTCGTCAAAGTGGGGCCTCTTATTGGGATTTCTTGACCAGCACCTGGTTATGAGAAGCCGGAATGCTGCAGGGCATTCTGGAGGTAGCGGTGGCCTCGCATTCTGCAACAAAATTGAACAATCCATACAACTGAGTATACACGAACTGGCAACTTAATCAGCTGCAAGCTGAGTCCCTCTCCATCTTAAAAATGCATTCAAGTCCCAACCCTCAGTGCCAGGAGTCATCAGATTAAGTACCTTTTGACAAACTGCAAAGGCAGCCTGCTCGGGAGTCATATCTTCAAATGGACTCAAAGCAGTCAGGAGCTCCCATAGAACTATCCCGACGCTGTAGACATCGACTTTTTTAGTGTGATGCTTCTCCCTGATCATCTCAGGGGCCATCCAACGGTATGTGCTTGTAAACCCCTTGGGACTCTTGCATTGAGACTCCAAGCAGGAGATCCCAAAATCTGCTACTTTCACGCACATATCTTCTCCTAGAAGAAGGTTCTCTGACTTGAGGTCCCGATGGAGGATTCCTTGAGAGTGAAGGTACTGCATCCCGCGAGCAATGTCTAGGGCCAGCTTCAGAACGAGGTTAAGGGGGACTGAGTACGGTTCTTGCTGGTGGAGGTATTTCCTCAATGAGCCTCCTGACATGTACTCCATTATGATGCAGAACACTGGAGGTTTCTTGCAAGCTGCAACAAACTGCACCAGACAGTGTTAACACATTATTAGATCACTTTCTCTTGGAATATTCCAATAAAAAAATGCTTCTTTCAGCATTTGTGATCAACAGATATAATTCTAAATACTGAATCCCCAAAAACGGATCAGTTTTTTCATCAGAAGAGTTTTCATCTGTGACCCACCAGCTTGGATAGTGTTTTCACTTCTATGTAAACTGGGGATAGATAAAAGTTCCTTTATGAGACTGGGAGGGTCGGCAATAAAAATGAGAAACTGGACAGTATGGGTACTTCAAGAAGTTTATGAGCAATAATAGATTGGGAAAATATGTATGTTCTAGCATTGTAAGGCCACATTTGGTACTGTTGAAGAGATTAAAGTTCTGTCGGTTTTCCATACCAGAAGCCAAACGTGACATTGAGAGTAAACCACTTAACATTCTGCAGCTACTAACTGCACAGAGACCGACTTGGAAAGGCAAGGAAATCCAACTCCAATCGAAACTCTCGGAGAATCAATGCAATTCATATTCATTGTGCCACCTTGAATCCCTCCTTACAAGGGACATCACTATAACATGTGCGATGCAGCATCTGTAGGATTTTGCTAGAAAGAGAAATACTCCCATTTGATGTTACATAATGTTACTTGAAAGGCTTTTCTCTTAGCAATCTTCACTCAATCTTAACCCTTCATTTGGGATTCATCACGAGCTGAATGGTTCCTTCCTTAGGAAATCACTGCTTGGTAACTAAGTTATAGCAACAAACCATTCACCCGCATAGCTAAGGATTATCATCGAAGCAACCGGCATTAATAACTTTCTTGAGAACATCTATCAGCTAAGACAATGTGGAAGCAGGAAGAAATGAAACAGAGCATCAATTTCTAGATCAACTTTTTGGCAAGAGCACCCTATGAAGCAACAATTACACAAGAAAAGAGAAAGGACTCACAGAGATGATGTTGGGATGCTGCAACCTGAAAAGCAGGGCAACCTCAGAGACGAACTGCTTCTCCAACAGAATAGCCAAATCCTCGTCCTCCTCAGGCTGACTAACAATCTTAATAGCCACATCTCTCTGTTTATAAATCCCTCTGTAAATTCGACTATGCCTCCCAGAGGCAAACTTGTTCCCAACGAAGAGCTCCGACATGTCGGCGCTCCATTCCTCTTCTCCCTCACCCTTTATGTCCGCACCCGAGGACACCAGATACTTGGACCAAGAAATCGCCCTATTGTACTCCCCAAGCGAAAGCCTCCTCCCGGACCAAGCACTGTTCGAGATTTGCTTGAAAAACTGGAAATTCTTCATGGGTTAGGCTGCTGTACGAGTAGGAACATCAAAGTCCGGACCTTTCCGCCTTCTGAAAGCCCAACGCTCGTGCAATCAAAACACGAGAGTAGACTCGCTCAAACAAAAACCATATTCTCGTGCCGCTAGCTACACTTGGGACTCTCCAAAATAATTTCGGAAAAATGCAAGATTGTAAAGGGTAAGAATAATACCAAGCGGCAGAGGAATCTGTACAGAAGAAGGAAAGCCTAGTATTTAACGGCGGAGGTATAAACTTTCAGCTGAATCTCAGTCGGAATGATGCAAGAAAAATAAGCGGAATCAATGAAGGGCTGCCATGGTTGAGCAAAGAATATGCAGAGAGCAGCATTTTCTCGAGCTCTAGCATGAATCTGAAACCAAGGCCATGGTGAACAAGAGGAAAGCTTTGATTTTTTTTAATTCAGAAAGAAGTTCTGGCGTGGGTTGGTCTCAGAGCTTCGTTAATGGTGTAGTTAGAGAGAATGCATCGCAGGAGATGGGTCCGGTCCTCTTCTTAACTTCTAACTGGTGAAATCACTCATCCTCATTTAGAGGAGAAGAGTTCCATCTCTTTTTCTCTCTCTCTCTCTCTCTATCTGTGATCATACAAATACAAATATTCAATTCGACAATCATAACGTGCGAAAATCCACTTTTGAGGAGACAAGGGGGTCATCCGACTGTGAACCTGACCTATTCATTTTCCACATTACCCCTCCGTTTCTCAATATAATCTCCAAAAATGCCATTGCCCTCTTCCTAATTTTCTCACCAAAAAAATTGAATGCTTTTCGACGCCCCCCTCATCATCATATATCTTTTTCCGTCACAAAGCAAACATGTAATAGAGGCCTTGAAAATTGAACTCAATTCCATAAAAAAAAAAGCCCAATTGGGAGATCAATCCCATAAAATCACCTAAACCAACTTATTGATCAGCGAGAATTCAATTATTAGTAAAAAAAACTAGTGAGAATCACGTCTACTTAGTCATCAATCTTCTAATTCAGCAACGGGCATGCATGAAAATGTAGTAAATTGAAGTAAATATTATGAAATTTTCACTTCATTTATAAAATTAATGAATTCATATATAATCTAAAATTTAAACTAATAAGATTTTTATATTTAATTTCTTATATATGAGAATTTTTTATTCATTTTTATGTGATATTAAATTTATCGACATGGACTAATTCATCACTAATTCTAAAAAATAGTACACAATAATATTATTAATTAAAAATTAAAATATTCTAAATTTAATTTTTCATGCCAGAACGCTCTTTTTATTCTACTCTTCCATGTAGTGAGGATGGTAAATGAGTGACACTGTATGGGCAATTGGGTCATTCTGATGGGGGGGAACTGGCAGACAGTTACTGGAAACGATCATGCACCTGTCGGACGGGCCGGATGGTCCTCTTCCGTATACGGTCGCCTCATGGCCTTTTTCCTTTGTACTGTCACCGACTCCCTCTCTCCTCCATTCCCCTCAGGCCAGCCACCCATTATCTTTATATACTATATTGGTTTATTTAATCAATCGCTCTTATTTTTTATTTTCAAATTTAATGAATTTACCGGTGAAAATCTGCTGTTCTTCCTCCACCCCCCACTGTGGCAGTGAGCGCGTGCCTCGACGCGGCTCCTCGCTTTGCTGTGCCAACGCGGCTGAGGTTGGCTGATATGCGGCTGGATCCTGCTTAACCTGTCCTAGTAGCACATTATCCATAATTTTCTTTACTCTCTCTCTCTATATGTACATATATATATGCTTTCTAGGGGTACAAATTAAAATGGAACAAATATGATATGCCTAGCTTGGTAAGCATCTTTGATCATAAATCAGATTTTTTTTCAGTTATGTTCTAGCGGTCACATGAAGATAGTAATTTTGTTCTAGTATGGCCTTTGTCTGTGGAAAATGAACACTGATATTAAAGGAGACGGTAACACGATGACCGAAACCCGCATCAATCGACAGAATGAATTATTTTTTAAAAAAGACGAAAATATGGTACGGTCCATCAAATTAATTAATCAATTTTTTTTAATATAAAAAGGGGGGGTTTTTTCCGGATCTCCAGGAGGAGGGGGACATCCGAGACTTGCATAGTCATTATACGTCTGATGGAGAGCCACGTGTCAAATTTCCCACGACGTCTGATACAAAGTCTCATTGACTTTTGGATGAGCAGACCGGGAACACAGATGACCCATTACTCAATTCGAACGAACTCTGATGCGGCTTGACAGAAGGATGAAATCATTCGTCTTGTTCCGCAGGTGTAGCCGTTCACCACCAAGGGGAAGTGTCATTCTGTCATGGTGCCAGCGTCAAGCAGCCCTACCCGCCAGCACAAACTGGAGCTGAGGCACTGCTGCTTGCTGCGCAAACTGGAGCTTCGAGAAACTGGACAGAGGTTATCCTTTTCTACGATGCTAAGGACAGAGTATGAATGTCATCTTGAGTTTCTTGGGATATATATGGTTGAATGTTTTGATACCTGGCATTGTAATTGGGTTCCCAGAACAACAAACACCGACACCCTCTTTTATGGTCTCAAATGGGCAAAAGAGACTGGATAGATCTGAGGTGTGTTTTTTCGAATTACCTCCTTGGTAATAAAAAAAGGTAAAAAAAAAGAAGAAGAAGAAATTCTAATTAAATAAAAAGGCAATTACACCATCACCCTGTACGTACTGTGTTTTTAAATTACCTTTTGGGGACAAACCAACCCCCAAATCTCAATTGTTTAATTTGCCAACTTGCATTACTAATCGCTGGCACCAAATTGTTTGGTACGACATTATGCATAAATCAAGCGATATTCTAACTTAAACAAACAAACAAAGACAGCAATCTCGAGGCACAAGCGGTTCCTACATCAGTCACAAACTAGTCTAACAATTTTGCGAGAATGTTAAACGCGGGGGAAGATGTCGACGCCATTGTCGACCGACTTGAGGCACCGCTCTCATCACGGATGAGATGCAGCTCTACCTCGAAACCATTGGCAGAGTTAGCGTCAGGGGACAACTGACTGCTTAAATTTGAGGAATCATTTTAAATTATTATTTAAAATTCCCTCTTTAAAAAAAAAAAGAAAGAGGATTAACTCTAAGCTGTACCAGAGGTGGCTCGATCCAAGTGGGTGCGACAATTAGTAATCCAAGGAGAAGGATTTTAGTGGCTTGAGAGGAAGAAGAGGTGATGGCGCCGAGGCCAAGGGCTGAATTCCGCGTGAACCCTTCTTGGTCTGATCTAACAGACACCGCAGACTGAGAAAGAGGAACCTTTAGAGGTCGGTTTTCCGTTGAAACTCATCAGCTCGTACACTACCTGACAGTTGACTCGCGTGGCACGCCCCTACAATATTCACCCTCAATTATTGCACCCCAAAAGTTTATTTTTTAAAGAAAGCATCTTTACTGCTGAATCACTATATTACAGTTTGGAAGTCAACGTAAACAATATTGGAATCTATATGAATTAGGGCAAATCTTGACACACGTATCAATATTGAATCCCAAAAGAGATCCGAATTCATTCGGATTTATTTTTACATTTGAGTATGATAGTTGAAACTATGGCATTCATTATTCAAATATCTCTGCACTATACAACTATGATGAACATCGGGAATATGTGATGAGTGGGATAAAAAGAAATGGTATAGATTATTAAAAAAAAAAAAAACTAAACGGTGTATCTGAGTTGTAAGGGATCACAAGGCATCAAGCTATGTCGATGGCAAAGAGGAAGTAACCGGAGATTAAGGAGCTCATAGCGAAGGCCACAAATGCGAGGAAGGACATGCTAACTGAAGCACTGGCCATTTTGGTGAACTTGTCCTTCCCCCAGTTCGACTGCCAATCATCGACACGAGTGGCTGCGGAGGATGAGGCCGATATCAGAAGGTAAGCAAGTACCTGTGGTTCATTGGTAGCAACGACAGTTTCAATCACAGAATCATCTAGATGGAACAAGAAACATGTAGCTAGCAAAGCAAGAACGCGAAAAAAATTGTTATTGGGGGTAGGAATAAATCATCATTTATCGACTATTACCATCCGAACAGAGAAAACAGCTCAAGGGAATTTCGATTCTTTTTGCGAGTTTTCAATATAGTAAATGACAACAGAGCACTCTTTCCTCACATGCCACTAAGCAAAGCCACGAGAAATCGACAAAAAGAAAGACACGGAGTAATTTCCATGAAAACTGTGAATGCTTCTCATTTCATAGCTCGCTGAAAGGTATTCAAACTTACTTTCGTTTCTGGGGAGAAAACAATCAGCATAATTGTTTTACTATCAGGGATCTAAGGAGACTAATTTGGTGCTGACATCCCTGAGGCATGATAACCACCAAGGAGCACTCCAAGATCATTACGGTGGAACAGTGTACATATTGCAAAATGCCAACAGGAAGCTTATAACAGATGAACTGATGATTCCACATATTTCGAACTAATATTCCACAGTTAAGAAGTTACTGAGATGAGATGTGCATTCTAGCATCAGAGGGGGAAAAGGACAATTTAAGTACTAAACAAATTTCTCGTGAGTTGAAAATTGAACAAAGCATCTCAAATGAACAAATCCAGACAAGTTGCATCATCACAGGCAGGAGAAGGTACTTGCCTGATCCATAAAGAAATCAAAGTAGCTACGGAAATAGTGCAGGATGATAAGCTTCCCGGTCATCAAATGGTAGGCCAAATCACAAGCTTGGAACCCAGAATATACAAAAGCTATGACATTCATAGCTACGCAGTACCTGTCATCCAATTCATGTGTCATTACACTAAGTTGTCAATAAATTGGAAGGAGGATGACTGAGAAAATGGAAGTAGAAGCAACACTTTATGCACAAACAATATTCTGTTGAATCTCAAGAGACCACACTAGCAAAATAGCGCAACAATATACCCTCAAAAGAAAGATAAAACTCAAAGATGACTTCAAATCAAATCACGTATCCATAATCCCGGAAAGGCCTATAAACTTATTCCAAGTGGATAGGAGAAACATTGTAACACCCATCTGTCCGATTACTTAATTGATTGGGAGTTGAAACAGAGACATCTTGAGCAGTTAGCAAACTAGACTGCCAAACTTAGGAAACTTCCATCGACTTCCGTGATATTTGAACCAACTAATTGCACTCAAATTTGTGCCTTTTTTTGTCGGCCCTTGAAAAAATTTTAGATCTAAATGGGGTTGTCGAAAGTGATATTCACATGATACCCAGTAAAACATTAGATAGTTCCCATAAGACGCGTGAAAGCTGTTTTTTTTTTTTTAACACAGCCTGGCAACTTATCATCAATTCACACTCAGGGACGGCTATTCCATTATGGGGTCGGAAAAGCACCAAGTATTCCTATTTCTTGAATAAAGCTTTCGTCAGTTTTCCACATTAATAATAGAAAAACAAAAATGTTCTTGTTGCTCTACTCGAGCTGCAAATGCATTCCACAGGAGCAGAGACCCAGAATTTCACAGCTTCAAAAAATCGCAGATTCGGACAAAATATTAAAATTTACTAATTCCTAAATACAGACAAAGGGGGAAATTTTTCCACACGTAAACAACAATAACAGACGCACGTGCTGCAGGAAGATCTACTGTCAAAACTACATCATGTGCTTCCGAAAAGAAAAACTATGTCATGTAAATGCACTAATATGCATCTACATACGTACGTGGCATGTGCATATCCTGACAATCAACAATTGCTTACCTGTATTCCTTGTAGCGATCAAAGGAATCACCACTCCAGCCCTGGGTTCTGTCGGCCGCCATGACCGAGAAAGCGATCAAGCAGAAGGCAAATTCACAAACCCTAAACCCCAGCGCCACCACCTGCAGATTCCACCAGCTCCTCACCCTCCTCGGCACCGCCGTCGCAGGAGCAGGCCGCCGATCCAACGACTTCGTCAAGGTAGGCAACCCCTGCTGCCTTACCGCCCTGCTGAGGACGGTCACCGGAGGAGGGTCCCTGGCCGAGAAGTTCGTGTCCCCATGAGTCCACCCGTCTGGAGAAGGCGAGGGAGACCGGATCAGAGAGCACTGCGTGTACTTGTCGACAGTGGGCGGCTTGGAGATAGCCGGGTGAGTCTTCTCAGGGGAGGCAGCAGGAGAGGCATAGGGAGGGGTGTCTGGGGGATCGCCGAGCTCGGAGCGGAGCGGGGAGTGGAAGCGCAGCGGGGAGTGGGGAGACTCAGGGTGAGCCGCCGCCGCCGCCGATGAATCGTTTTCCCGGGAAGAAAATTTTTTCATGGCTGATGGGTCCGATTGGGCGGCCGATTTCCATTTTATTCTCTTCTGATGGGCTGTGATATTGTGATTTTTAAAATGCCGCGCGGAAGAGGTAAAGTGCCGAAGTGGGTCTGCTCCAGGAGAGAGAGAGAGAGAGAGGAAAAGAGGGGAAAAAGAGAAAAAGTGAAAAAGAGAAGCATTTGTTACTTGCTTGCTGGACGAACGAAGCTGATTGGATCCACTTCCACGTGGCACTACCACTGATTTGAAGTATCAAATTCAATCTTCTTCTTGTTCTTCTTCTTTTTGGGAGAGGCTATGTCTTGCCCATATCAGATCATCATCAGGGCTAGCCGTGTTAAACTGTTACTGTATGATCAACCTTTTCAGGTTCAGCGATGGATTTAACTTAGCGTCTAAGTTATTCAAATGGAGACTTTCTCATGAAGTAGGCAGAAAGTGTTGGTCTCTCTCTCTCTCTCTCTCTCTCTCTCTCTCTCTCTCTTCTTTTTGGGGCTTTCTGTTAGCTTATATGAAGAAGCACTAAATGACCCCCAAGCCTTTTTCATTTGTTTCTCCTGAGGGATGATAGTTGGCATGAAAGGGTAATAGAGAATAAGAATCATCTTTCTTGCAGATTACGTACCACAGCACAGTCCTCTCTCTTGATAAGGAACAATCTTTATGGGAGATTTTCTTCGTTCTCTGCCCCTCGGCATGGCCTGTTACAACAACACATATTCATGTTGCCATCAAAAGGAACAAGAAAGGGATCTCTCACAGTTCCTCTCCGCTCAAAGGCGCATTCCCAGTACGAAAGTGCATGTACATCTCACTGCGCAGCGCATAATAAGAGGAAGACTAAACCTCGTGAATGTCGCATGTTAATTGAACAGCATTCCTACCGGCGAGCATCGTAATACAGCTTAGGGGTCTTGAATAGATCTTGTATGAGGATCTCACAGAGTTAGACGATCCATTAGTCAAGCCAATCAATAATATAATGATTCGATGTCAGTCAACTTGCAGGCATTGCAGGTGTGGCCACACTAGCATACCGCATTTGGTCCCTCATCTCACTAATCATCGTGCAATGAATCCAACAGTCAGCCTGTCGTTACGGAGAAGATAATGGTACCCAGGCAGACGAGGATGGGACAAAAACTTTTGAGCTTCAAACTGTTATGAGGTTAGACATACGATGAAGTATGCGAGTGACGAGTGACGATACAACTAACAGCTCATAATATTCGACCTGACGCGTAGCGCTGGCTCAACGCTCCTCAGATCTGAATGAACACTTCCCATTCTCAGCAGATTCCAAAGAAGAGTCCAGGCCAGAGGTCCCCACAGCATTCTCGGTCCAGATGGGGGGGCGGAGCAAGCCTTGCAATCTCAACGGGTAGCTCTGCCTTGAGGGATGGGCAGCAGCGTATCAGGTCGTAGTCATCACAACCGTTGCCAGAGAGCGGTCAGATTCAGGACGAAGGTTTCATAAAGCACTGAGATCTAGGTTTGGGAAGACAGAACAACGGCATCGAGGGCATTTGATGTTCAGCCGGAGCCACTCATCAATGCACTCCATATGGAAATTGTGTGCACAGGGTAGCCCACGGACCTGTGTCCACGTTTCATAAGATATCATGCCCTATAGAAAAAAAGACTCAGAAAAAGGGACCAAACGGACAGGCCTAATAAGACGAATGACCTAAAGCCTTCCAGTCACACTAGTATGGTTCCAAGTGTTCTGGGCCTTGAACTGCTCAAGTATAAACCCAGTCAAATAGGGTGTTTTCCTAGAAATTTGACCATCTAGACTGGTCTAATAGCTTCAAGGCGATAGCTTGTCCAGCAAGATTTATTTTTTATCATGAAGATGGAACATTAACCAGCTATTGGATATATTTGTGGAAATGCTACTTGACTATTGTAAAAGCATCACAACTCATTACACAGCTCAACCATGGTTGAACCCATGATCCATTTGTCTGGTGTTTTCAATGAAATCCAGTTTTTAAAATGCCACCAACTACTCAAGGATAAGTCACAGAATTGTTAGTATAGGGTCCTCATATGTGAAAAATATAGCATTATCCCGAATTGTCCCATCAAACATATGAGATGGCCTAAGATAAAAGCCTCATGATAAAGATAATTCACAGGAATCACAATATGAAGATGGAAAGTATGTTGCGTGCTCATTTATTGGGGAGAAAGAGACTCTTACCTCATTCCCAACACGAAACTCCTCCAAACAGATGGGGCACTCACTACAATCAGTGGGAACAGCTTTAAGACTGAACTTCGGGAGCTCTTGAATCAGGGCCTCCACTGCTTCTCTCTGCAGCAAACAGGATAAAACTCCAAATAATTGGAGTTCATTATGTCAAATGATCAGCAGGCTATATATTCAGTGCAAGAAGAAATTGTTCCCAAATAAGTATAATTTCAAGTCACCATCATCAACAAAGCAAGTTAGCAATTTCAAGTTCTGGGCCTAGATCTGTCACACGTTGACTCTTCAAATTGTGAGATTTGAAGTCAGCATTATACTTCATTTCTTTATGACTACCAATTACATTATGACAGCTTTCTTCCACTCCCATAGGGAAAACCAAGGGATTTTTCTTACCTGAGTAGGTGTGAGATAAAGACCAGGATGATAAATGGCAGCATCTTGGCCCATGCCTCTCATCTCTTGACCGGCCGCTTCAAATGCCCAGTCTGGAACCCAAATCATGTCAACCAGAACCTGCAATGAGGTAGGAGCAAGTGCTGGAGTCTATAAGTAGAGAGCAGATAGAAGGAAGGTGAAAGCCAAACATCAGAAAAGGGCAAACTGTAAGAGTAGAACAGAATGCAGTGGCAAAAGAAACGCATGTTGAACTCTCAGAATTGTATAAGAAAATTATATCATCAAGACACCAGAAATGTCAAGATAGTAATAAAAACATTCAAATGCAGAAGAAATTTACTAAAATTATGCTCCAGATTACTTGTCTTACCCCATATTCTGAAGTAGGGATTCCCTGTTGTGCGCGTAGCATGTGTGTCTTTCTTCGTGTCAACCACTGCCAGTACACGGGGTATTTAGAAATATCAAGAAACAAATGGCAAGTCCATAATAATTATTCACCATGATGCAAACGTTTCAGATAATTATGCATGGAAATTTAATGCAAGAGAACCAGATAAGGGATCCCAAAATCTAGAAATTCAAACAAAATCAAGAAGCACAGTGAACCTTTGCTATGGACATGCAAGCAATGCAAAGAAGACCGCAATAGCTGAGAATTAACCAAATGAGGAAACCCCATTTCTGTCCTGCTGGCAACTGCAAGCATTGAAGACAACTCAGCTTTTAGGGTCATCAAAGTGAAGGGGGTGCTTTTAAGGACAAAGGAAAGTAAGACTACTGACACAGCTTCTTGCATTTGTGAACCACAGGGTGCCAATTACGGTCCAAGCCCAAAGAAATGGATAGAGCAGCAGGGATAGAACTGAAAGGACCACTATTCTTCCACAGAATCGAGCATGTCTCTGCTGCACCCCAAAATCCCTGCAAGCACAGGTAAACTAATAATGCTGGCAGAATTAATATATATCGATATCAATGTGCAATGCGATTTTATTTTACTGTGCTCATGACACGAAAATAATGCTCTTCACAAGTTAACACAAAAACAGAAAGCTCACTGCTTTTCCACCCACTTCTTCTTAAGACTTTACATAGTAGGGACTCAGGATAATGTAAGACATATGCACTTAGAATTTGAGATGTCCTTGGCATAGCAAAAGAAATTGAATAACTTACAATCCCATCCCAGCAGCAAGTCCATTATCTACAAACATCAACGACCGGAAAACAAACACTATGGTGTAATCGACCTGACATGAGAGACAATCATCAGCAAGGTAATAATCTTGTCCCAAGATGGTAAAAGTATGACCAACAGTACAAAAACAGTAACTTATGAGGAATTCTAAACTCACCACGATCCAGATGTGCAATGGGTATTTACAAAGATGGTATTTCTCCCAGTTGATAGAGACAATAATTCTAACAGCAGGTTGTTAAGAATGACATTGTTTAGATAACAAGATTTATTTCCTAAAGACATCATAGACGAAGAAGTCGGCGATAAATCTTGAGTTCAACCAAAAGGTAAATCTCTCACCATCTATCTCACAAATCAGGCAAAGCTAATATGAGAAGTACAACAACTAGAAGACCAATACAGAAACGTAATGATAGAGAAACTTGGTCAAATGCTTCTTGCAGAGTTACCCATCAACAAAAGATAAGTATAGTTAGCTCAATTAAAGAGCCAACATGGCTGCTATAAACACCGTTTCCACCCTTATTTCTCACCAGTCAACGAAGCTAGAAGAAGGGCAGTACACCAGAAAATGGGATGAACAGTAAACTGCCACTGCAGACATGACAATGAGAGTGAGTATTGGAAATGGAAATAGAACAAGATTCACAGTTCCACGAGAAAAAGAAACCCGTCAAAACCTTCAAGTCTACATATCAGACTCTTGATGGAATTTCACGAGAAGCGTGCACAAAGGATACACACTGGTTGCCAGCATCAACAAGAAGAACCCATCGAACCTATTAAGGAAACGATTCTCCCAAAAATCAAGAAACGCCCAACTAGATGATATCAATCCCAAACTAAGAAATTACATTCCAGAATGAAGATTCAGAAACCAACCACTTGAAATCGACGCCCCTCAGGGCCATTGAGACAGAGAATGAGCACAAAACCCTACTGCTGAATCACTGATTCAATCCTCATCTTCGTGCACTGGTGCTTCAGCCTTCAGCAGAGAAAGAGGGGATGGAAAGAAGATACAACAGTAGTGCTCAGATTAGTGATGGCGACGGGAGCTTAAAAGGGAAGGGCCGGCAAATCTTGACGGCGGTTGGACGGACCGTTAAGAGACGGCGCCAGGCGTTCTATACATGGGCCTATTGGGCCGCTTGCTGATGTTGCCTGCCGGTGTTATTAGTCATAACAAATCATCTGATGTTTTTTTTAATCTGCGCTGTGCATCTAAAATGGTAGGATGCAGAATGAAATAAAGGTATTGAAAAAATCTGTCACAGGACTACTTAATCCTATCAAAATAAACGTAAAAATTATTCAGATTCCATCTGTTTAATCTCAAAAGCCACCGTCCCTTTGCCATCTCCAGCAACAATCGAGCTTGCTGAAAGAGAGCAGGCAGGAATGCCAAAGCCGTGGGAGGGAGCAGGCTGAGCAGACAGCAGCCTGCTTCCTCAATTGTGGAGGATCCGACAGCTAGCCACCCTGGCTCTTGCTACCACATATTTTTGCAAGTTAGGTCTCTAAATACATGTCAAGGAACAGCGATTTCACATAATCACACGAAACAGTAATAATTTGGGGATTGTTTGACATGCTTCATACAGAGCTTTGTAGAAGGGAAACAATTGACCAATAATGGAGGAAGCTTAATCAGGAAAGAGACAGAGTAGAGGTGGGCTAGTTGCAGCTTGGTGGGTTCAGACACTTGAAGACAGCAGATGCCGGTTGCTTGTAAGTTGGAATACTACTTGCATCGACAAATCTCACCTCCCCGGGAACAAAAGCCAGTTCTCTGTGCCTGAAATTGAATAAAAGCCAGAATCCTGTTATTAATACAACCTCGACTAGTCGATATAACAGTTCAAAGGCATCATTTGTCACCTTCGAAGGTCAAGGCCAATCAAACCAGCTTGAAGAACTGACAAGTTGTCTGAGTCTGGAGAGACTATGATCACTGTGTCCCCAGAGTACTGGGTCTCGAGAATCGACATTAGCTGTGTCACTCTGACAAAGACGTCCGACACACTTTCATTGGGGGTCCCATCATCAATTGGGGGAGGCCTGATGCTCGGAGAGATACCATCAGACTCGTACACCTAAGTCAAATTTCAGATAGAATATGCAACCATAAACAATGTGACTGCAATGCATCTAATAGACACCAAAGAAGCTCGAGGTTTTTCAAATTTTTTTCCAACTTCAACTCAATGGAGACAACAATCAGAATGCAATTCTAGTGTAGTACCTCTGAAACAAATTCCAACTTCTTTCCTTCATAAGCCCCCAATCCCCGTGCATCTAGGAAGCTGTATTCTGGAACTATATAGCTGCAAACAAACGGGTATAATTTGACAAAATAAACTGATTCGAGACAAGAACTGCCCAATAGTGAGCACTTATTAGTTGAGTTACACAAACCTTCGGCTGACCCCATTGACTGAGGCAATGATCTCAGCTGCCTGGTAAGCACGCTGAGTAATAGAAGGCCAAATCCAGCAGTTCCTCTCGCAAGCTCCCATTTCCTTCAAGTCGAAAGCTGCTCTAATAGTCTGCTTCTTTCCTTTCTCTGACAGCCCACTGTCAACTGAAGTCTTTGCAACGGGGTTCGTGTTGATAATCCCCACGCCCTCGAACTCAGACTCCCCTGCTCTCACCAGAAAGTATCTTTTTTCCCATCAAAGCCACCGGTTAGCACAGACAGCTAAAATCCCAGGGAAAGGGATGCAATACAGTTGGGCCTTCATCACTTCAGTTGAATGCAATTCACAAAAGGTACTGAACAGTTTCTCATCCTAATGCCTCAAAATCTTCTCATTCTTGTTTTGGACAAAGAGCAGTTGCTTGTTCACAGGATATTACTATGCTTCCTGGTACGTTGCTTGAATATCACGACTAATTTATAGTGTGAAAGACTGAAACAAATCTGTATCAAACCGCAAGCCAAGGGGATAAAAGAAACTTTAGGTTCCCCGCTCATCCACAGGTACCTGACATTCAAGAACCAATCCTGCAGATCCTAAGAACAGGCAGCCGACATCAATACCATCGCACGGCAGAATACGTACACTTCATATATGCAGAACACGAAACATCAAAGCGTTTCTACCCGGCAAGAGCTCTACTCTTCAATTCAATCTCCTCAGAAGTTTGAAACAGGAAAGATCGATGACCAATTCATGCCCTCACTTAGAATGCAATGAAATTGTAACATTTTCCGCGTTCTTGCGAATCGCCGCAGTAGACAACTTTAAATTCTTTGTGAGCATAATAGAGCATAGTTAAAGATTTCGAGTTTCAGCATAAAACTGAGATTACCTATTGGTGAGCCGAACAGGAGGCATCTGAAAGAGGCCGCGAGCATGAGCGTACGAGTTGGGCTCATTGGAGACTACGGAAGGCGCGATAGAGACTGCAAGAGCAGCGAGGAGGCTCCGGCGAGTAAAAGGTTTGAAGAGGTTAATGACGTTCGCAGCAGCAGCAGGAGGAGGAGGAGGAGGACCAGGGGGAGTCAGTGAAGCAGCAGGAGGAAGAAGCTGGGGAAGGCATGAGGAAGAACATACGGTTCCACTCCGAGTAGAGAACGTCAGCATTCTGCTTCTGGGTTTTCGCCTCTCTGATTTTTTTTTTTCCCCTGGATAAGGCTTTATTATTGTCCTAATTTTTTCTTCCGAAAAAAACCAGTGTTTCTTTTTTGTCGGAGAAGAAGGCCGTGCATGGCCCAGCTCAGATGAATGAAAATTTTCCGTTCAATTTCTTGTTATTTAATCTCTAATTTAACCCCCTTTTTTTTCTAGAAAAATTACGAATAGGCTGGCTGGATCGAACCTAACCGACATCAAAACGGCCCTGCCACGTATTAATAATCGAGTTTCATCGTGTTAGTTCCCAATCATACATGAGAATGACGTAGAAACCGACACGCTGAGGACGTGTGACGTCGCTGGTGATGATGATGAGGCGAGGCGAGGCGAGGCGAGGCGAGGCGGACCAGGCTTGAGCAATGTACGATGAAAACGTTTAAGAGAATGGAGGTGTGGCCTTTGAGCTAGCGAGACAGGGCTTGATGACCGCACTGCGACGCGGCAGTTCAGATGGGCCGAATTCTATGTGGGCCCAAATTGTAAGGCCGGGCTTTTAATGCATGCGCTAAAGCTAAGCTATAGCCTAGCAAACTCGGTAGCGTTTTCCTATAGGAAAAATCCCTTAGCTCCATTTCCCTTTTAATAAATCCGCATCTCAAACTTCTTTTAAATAAAAACTTAGTGGACCAATATATATCCCGAATTATATTAATTATGCCTAGTCAGATTTGTAAATACCAATGTTACATTTGTTTTTTTTTTATAAAAACCATAATTGACATGGTCCTGTATGGGTAGCGCGGCGGTCGATGGACGACTTCCGAAGAATATGAATATTTCCATATCTACCAGCATAGATGATACTCGTAGTGCTCGATTGACACACTACGAGTATCTACGGTGACAAATTTGAAATTAATGGAATTAACAAGTCTTTTAATTTACCGTCTCCGTATTAATGATTGACAGATATATATATCTTGGTTGGTAAAAGCTCTAATTATCGTTTTTTTTTTCTTGCTCTCTTCTTTCTGCGATCTCCACTTACTTCCAAGAACCCTTCTTCTATACATACCATTAAAATTTTATGATATCTGACAAATTTTGCAGATTTAAACAATCTATTCTTCATTTTGCAATTAAAAATGCTACAAAAGAGATTTTTTTTTCCAAAAAAAGCAAATATCATGATATTAATTGTTTTTATGGGTGCGTGCCATGGGTATACGTGCATGTATGAATTAGTTATACGGTATGCGTATATGCCTCTCTGGAGTACTGGGGAGAGAGGTCGACCGGTTTTGAGGGATAAATAGGTTTATATATACATACATATATATATAATGCAGCGGCATATAATTATATTTAGTTATAATTCTAATAGATTCTAATTAATGACATATATTAAGATAATTATAATAAAAATTCTATATATTTAACACTTTTACCATTTAAGTCTAATATGTTTGAAAATAATCATTTTAATCATATATATATTTTATTTTATAGCATGTTTAAATTTTACTTCTAATAATATACTAATATAACTATTCATTTATTGATGTAATATGATGACATAGCGATAGATTGTTAACGTGATAAAATTTGATTGCCTCGGCACATGATGTGGTAAAATTTTGTTGATATGCATGTCACGTGATATTATTAAATATCACGTCAGTAAATTATTAAAATTTAAATTTAAATATAATACATATTTAAATATATAGGGTATGAAAGATTTCTTTTAAAATATATAAAATTTAAATATATATATATAATAATTACTTAATATTTACAATATAATTTTACTCATATATATATATATTATTTGAGTAAATTTATAGTAAATTTTATTCACTTATAATATTTAAATATGAGGGAGAAAACAAACATAGAACTATTTTGATCAAGTTAAACATACAATAGGGTATTTTGTCCAATGAGTTCACTTTATATAAAAGCTAATATAATATCATTTATATAAAAGCAGTGCCTTAGTTACCCTTAAAATTTAAATCTTTCCAAGTACACCCACACCCAATTAGAATTGGCATTCGTAGTACAACGTGCCGGCTAATCCAAACCCAACAACGCTGACTAATTAGAATATATTTTAAGGACAACTAGCGAAAGCACGAAGTTTCCGGTAAATATGCCGTACCTTTTTTATTATTACTTTTCGAAAAAAAAGGGCCCATGGATTAAAAATGGGTACGATGAACAGGAAAGTAAAGGGCCCAACTCGAATAATTAAAGCTGAGGATCGTCTCTGAATTATTATTATTATTTGGCTCAACATTTTCCTATAAAACACGTGCGTGAATAAGATGTAGAACAAGATTGAGATCCTTTTCCAAGAATCGACTGGCTGCGAGTAATTGACCCTAATTTTTTTTTATTTCCACTAGATATCATTTTGATTGCAGGTAATTATTGGCTCATGCTCCTTCATCAAGAGAAAGAGCACTTCTTCTAGGATGAAGAGGAGAGCATACCTTGTTCATTTCTCAGTTTTGCACGTGGCTGGCAAGGCAATACGAGGAAGGAAGTACCAATTACTGCTTGAAACTTTCGATCAATCCATTCTTACAAAAAAAAAAACAAAACAAAAGACAAGAAGAAGAAGAAGACTGGCTGGATCAGGGCGGGTTTTTGAAGGCTCGGACATGCCCTGTCCTGTTCACTTTAAACTTCAAAAAATAAGTTAATTTTTTGTGATAATAATACTAAAATATACATATAATATTATAAGAGATTTTTTCAATTTAAAATAAGTTCAAAGTTAATAATATAAACTTAGAAATTCTACAAAAATAAATTGATTGAGAGAAAGTAAAACATAATAATAACACGTGTGTATCGTTTCATTGAAAAGAAAATTAAGACTTAGAATTAAATTAAGATTTTATGAAATGTAATTTGTGGTACAGATAAATTATGGAAAATTAAAAGATATATAAATCACACTTAGGAAAGAAAATATCATTGTTGGAGTTTCGAGAATCATCATAAATCTTGGTGTGGCTCACCTTTTTGTGTCAAATGTGAATCATCATCGGACTTAAGCGAGCTGCATGCCGACCAATGAGAACTACGGGACTTGGGCCGCGTTGACATCGACGGAGTAACAATGGGGCATAGGAAAAAGTCAAAGATGGAATTCTCAAACCCCCATAAGGTCTCGAAAGGCTTCCGACCCACCAAGATAATACATATAGTTTAGTAAATGGTTGTTGTTTTAGGACTTTTTATATGCTGGATCTCTTCTTCTTTCTTATTGGGACATGTCATTGCGGGTCATGATATTAATGGTATGCATATACACATTTCTCTTAGAACGACAAATCGGTCCAATGTATATGATCATAACCCCCAAGAAGGTTGACATCTCTGGGGGTTAATGTCAAGATGTTTGACGAGAAGCACTCAATAAAGAAAGCCGATAGGAAGAAAAAAAGAAGGGAGACTGCAAGTTCTTCAACGCCGAGAAGGAGATGAGAGCTCTTGTTGCAGATGAAAGAGTACGATCCCCGCCCCCCGCAGGAGAAGGAGGACGAACAGGAGTCGGTGCATTAAGATCGTCAATGTCATATATGTTTTATTTGCAATTGATATTTGACTGTCAAATTTTTATCTGCAACTGATATTTGTTGTTACCGGATATTCTTATCATTTACATTATATTTAAATTGATAATTTCCTCAATGTATATACTACACAAATTATCCCTTGAAAATGAAATTGCAATGAGAAAGGAATATTATGAAGGAATAAGTGAAAACAAGAGGTAGATTTTCCCCTGCAATTGGTAAGTCCGCGACAGAACTCCGATGGAAGCTATCTCTCGGAAATTCTGGCGGAATTTTGCGAGAGCTTTCCGGCGGAAAATACTTCCGATGGAAAGACCCTTCAGAATTCCGTCGGAAGTGGAAGATGTTTTCGACGGAAATTCCGAGGGGCCCTTCCTAACGGAAAACTTTGCTCGAGGAGCATTCCCTCGAGTGACCAGTCTCTCGGAATTCTCACAAAACTCCGGGAGAATTCCGACGGCCTCGAATTTTCCTACAGGGAAAAAAAAAAAACGCTGAAAAACAGGTTCTCTCGGAAATCTCGGAGAGAATTTAGCCTCATTCCCGTGGGAACCGTCGCTCGGAACTAATGCAGTTTCGTTGTACACGTGTCGACCAGTCATTGGTTCGTGATCATAGTAAACTCGACTCTGAGCCCTCTACGCTCTAAATTCAGATTTTGCGTCGGCCGATCGAATCAAAGTGTCACTGCCAATCTCACTTCCTTTTGTTTTTATTATGATCATCTCAAGAGTGGAAATTAAAGCACCGACCCAAAAGCAGCCGAGACCGTGCCGAGGAGAATTGGTGCCCGAGACCCCGAGCCGCGTCACTCCGACATCGAACGACAGCTGTGGAATGACGCAAACTGCCAGGGCCCCGAGCAGTAGTCTAGAAGGTATCCAGCGATTAGCTACTGAGCGCATCCACGTCTGAGTATCTAACGCCCACCGAGCCCAATCGATTTCACATTCAATGAGGTACTTCCCTGTATGCATCGTCACGGTCCAAATCCAACTCTGTATTATGAGCTGGACATGTCAAAGCGTGTGCAGCGGTCAGATTATCCTCCTTAAATATGTCGAGTCAACAATAATTGTAAAATGCATATATCCTACTCGGATAGGATTGGCTTGGATTAATACAGAATAAGGTTAACAAAAAAGTTGAAATAATAATCACTGGCTAACTAAAAAATAAGGTGCAGAATAGGGTCACAATCTGTTAATTATTCAAATAATAAGTTGACAAAGTAAAAAAAGAAAAAGGATAAATAAGTCCAAATTAAAGAAAGAATTAAAGTGGACGGTGCAACCGCGGCGTCTTTGAAGAATCAGAAAATGTCACTGTCAGAACGGGTCAAAGCATCAGCCGCCACCGCGGACAAACATCAGCCAATCTAACACTCCGTTGTTCTGTTCCACACCAGCTGGGAGTTACCAATATCGTAACATTTTTTTATTATTCTTTTTAGGGCTTAAGTTTGGTAACATTAGATTGTATTATTCTTTCCTATAAAGAGTTATCAGACAATTGGAATAATTATGTTAAAAATTTGTTGAGAATACGTTTTAGTTTCTCATTGTATAAAAGTTTCATATCTGGATATACCTTTGTACTGCTGGGTGGATTTAATCGGTTGAAGCCGGCGGCCGGCCCGGCGTGGGGGAGATGTAAAAGTGCTCCTGGCTGGCGGACCCACGAACATTAGCATCAAATCAAACAACTGAACGAGTGAGGAGTTTCCATCTACGTCCCCTTCTTCTCCACTCGGTTTGATTTTACCCGCCACGGCTGAATCCGTACACGTCAGCGTCCACAACCGCACTATAAATACGCCTCCTCGTACTCTTCACCTTCTTCACTCCCCTCAAAAAACTCTCTCTCTCTCTCTCTCTCTCTTCGTCCTCCTCCTCCTCCTGATCTATCATCCCATAGTTCAATAAAATCTGATCAGAACTCGTAGTAAGGTCAAGGCTCCCGAGATCAGGTTAATCAACCAGGTCAATCGGGGGGAAAGCATATCGGGTACATGAGCGGCCAAGTAGAGATGAAGAAGAGTAACGGTGAGTCGTCTAAGCTTGACCGGAAAACCGTGGAGAGGAACCGGAGGATTCACATGAAAGGCCTCTGCTTCAAGCTCGCTTCTCTCGTCCCTCCGCAGCATTACAAAACATCCAAGGTACATAATATACACAGCCATGTAGTCCTTAACCCAACCAGATCCGCTCTAAATTACCTCAGTATTCTCCGAGGAAATCGATAAATGTTGCTCAGAAAGCAAAATTATGCCGATTGAAAATCATCAGAGAGAAACAGGAACCTTAAAAGCCCTGCTCACGTCTTCCAGTACGGATTTTTAGCTTCCATAAGCGAGTGCCTCCGCAGTTATTGACAGTTCAGAAATTGTATGGTCCTCAATATGCTAACGGTCCTGCACGCATGGCTGATAATTCAAGGCTCTGAGTACTACGCAAGGCTCTGTGGACGATATATGAGCTGTATCCTGTACGCATATCATTATTACACCGATCCGATCTGGCTCGTAAATCGCCATGGCTGCTGCTATTAAACAGGGTGCCGGATCGGTGTAATAAGTAAGTATATGCATACAGGATATGTGGTATATATTATGTCTGTCTTGCAGTAACAGATGTAGATCAACTGCAGAGCACACAAGTCGCTTAATTTTGTTCTTACTTGTGTCCCATCCTGGCCAAAAGAGACGTTCATGACATCTTCCAAACTCACCGATCTTTCCATACAGTCGCAACACCGTGTCGATAAAATCATCAAGCCTTCTTGGAGTTCTAGGTTTGGAGTGGCATGCAACTCGACCAGAAAATAGCATGTTATCCCAAGGAGGGTGGATAAGTCCTCACGAAGCTATAAACTAAGTAGTTGTTGCCTTTATTTCAGGACACGCTATCGCAGCAAGATCAGCTCGACTTGGCGGCAACCTACATCAAGCAACTGAAGGACAGAATCGATGGGCTGAAGAGGAGGAAGGATCAGCTAGCAGTGACAGCCGACAACAGTCCGATCGGAGGCATGGGGGCCGGTCCGACGACGAGCGTGGGAGTGAAGCTGCCCGTGATACAACTAAGGGAGTGGGATTCGGGACTGGAAGTGAGCCTAATAAGTGGCGTCAATAAGAACTTCAGGTTGTACGAAGCGATAAGCATCCTCCATGAGGAGGGGGCCGAGGTTGTCAGTGCAAGCTTCTCCACCATTGGCGACAAAATCTTCCACACCCTCCATGCTCAGGTCGGTCAATTAATCATCTCTGTATCAAATCACTGTCTGATTAAAATCCAATCAGGTCATCTGAGCCGTTTGATGAACTTCGTACAGGTGAGAATTTCGAGAGTCGGAATAGAGACATCGAGGGTATGGCAGAGATTGCATGAGCTGACATACTAGCTGCACAAATCCGAGAATCCCGGCACTCTGGCGAGATGTTGTTCACCACATGACCAAAAATCAAGCTTTTGTGATGAACGATGGAATCAATCATCCGAAGCAAACAGGCTCGCTAGTTGGAGGGAACATTAAAATTCCGTGTACATTTTAGGATCTCCCATCTCCTCCGAAGAGTTTCTCTTGCTATGGTTTACTGCGCGTAGAAGTAGAAGCAAGCTTAGTTAATTATATGCAGGATTATGCCTGGCAATAAAATGAAATTCAATGCTTGCCCATGAGTTTCTCCCCGATTCGTTCTACACCTTTTTTTTTCCTGTTCATATAACGGCTTAGCAAAATAAAAAAGAAGAGAAAATCATGTATTCGAGTACTAGTTTGATCTCTCTTCCCTAAAGAATTGATTCAAACACTAAAATTTAAAAAAAAAATGGTGCTTGAGGCTCTTAGAGAGCCAATTCAGCTAAAACCTAAATTGATTAAGATCTGTAAAGCTTATGTATATCCATCCATTAATGCACATTGAAAAAGATTAAAGAGGGATAGTAATGAAATTTATTGATATAATTTAATATTATTATTACTTAACTAAACATAAATCTTGAATTCAAATATTTTTTATTGAAAAAGTTTTATTATTAAAGATATCAACAGGTTCGAAAGTCAATAAATTAAATTTTTAATTAAAATACAGTTTTCCATGCGAGTATTTAACCAACAAAAAAAAAAAGATATAAGAGCTGACGAATGATGCTGATTACCCAAGGCCGATCTTGACTTGACATCCCTATTCAAAGTCAAATGAACATTCATCGAATTTTCTTTTGTCGGATTCAGCGAACTTGGATATTAGTTGTGTGACGAGATATCACTGGCAGATTGTTGCTTCTTTTTCTTTTTGAGAATTTTAAAAATAAAGAAAAATATGTCGAAATGAAATTACAGGCCAATAAGTGCAGGTTGTCACACATTAATATGGAACATGAGAAAAAGTTTGAATTGCCAAGGAAACTTGTCGGATTGCACTCATTGGTTTCGTTTTCTTCTACAACGTACATTGTTCCACGTGCAAAACATGAATGTGTGAGTACGACATCAAGTTGATGTCAGTATATATATATATATATATATATTCTTAATCATAAGATTTAATATAATTATATTATATATTTTTTAAAATTTATAAACTCAAATTAACATATGAATTTATTTAACTATTTTTTCATCCGATCCTAAGCATATGAAATTCGTTTATAGTGAAATCTACGCATAATCGGATACAGATTGGATCTCGCACGGGCTCCGAATAAAAAAAAATGTGCACATTCCTTTTTGCACGCATCAATCGGAGTCAAGCAACATTGAATGGGCACGTGTCGTTCATGCCGGGACACGGCGGAGACAGCGCGTGTTTGCGTGGACCACCCGCCACCAGTGACGTCAGAATTGACCGTCACGTGCGCTCATCGGGCTTCTCCCCATGAAGCTGCCATGAATGTGATTGGGACGCGTCGAATTGTCGCAATCGTCCTTTGTTAACTTCAAAGGCCCAGTATCATTTTTTTTAACGAGAGGCCCAAAACATTGTCGGACTGAACAGCCCAATCTATTCCTGCTGAAAGACTGAAACCTTCACATTTTCTTTTATTATTATTATTATTATTATTATTATTATCATCATCTAAGCAGCCTAGGGGTCCTGTCGGATCCCCATTAATTGTTGTTATTCGATTAAACATTTAATGATAAACACTATATGTAGTCAGTGGAAAAGGGAAGGAAAAAAAAAGAAGGAAAATCCTGATAAAAGTGGAGTAACAACTTTAAAAGTATAGTTTTTAATATATATTTATGAGTTAGATTATAGATTTAATGGATTAAATTATATATTTAGTAAATAATAATAATAATATAGTAAATACAAATTTATAAGTTAAAATATAATATAGTAAATACAAATTTATAATTTGAAAGTTTAAAATATCCATGCTTAGAAAAAATAAATTTAAATTTAATAAAAATAAAATATGATGTCAACATTCTTTTTCTAAATAGATGTGGGGTTGATGAGTTTTTTTTCTTTTTTAAATAAATTTTAATTTACCTAGTTCGATAGCCGGTTCAATTAAATTTAATAGTATAACTAAAAAAATGATTGACTTAAATGGATCTAATCAAATTTTGAGCATATTTAGGTTAATTAAGTAAACTGAATCAAATAATTGTTGAATTTATGATTGAATTGATAGATTAACCAATTCGGTTCAATTTTAAAAACTATAACTTCATAATGGTAATGGAGAAGACTAAATGTCCCTTAGCAGTTCATTTTTTTAAGCGGTATATCTGTTAGAAGGGTCTGTAAGAGAATTACTTCCATAAAACACCCTAATTTTTATCTTGCAATTGCTCATGCGATGTGGATGGCAGTCACCTTTGATGTGCATCCCGAGCAGAGCAGGTGGGAAGCTGTGCTATGACAGACGCGCGCCGCTTAAAGGAGTTTCGTATTTTAATGGCTCCTTTCCCGACACATTAAGCAAACGCCATCTGAAAAATTCGAACATCTTCATTTGAATATGCCATGCACACAGCGAACCAATATCTGTTCACAGTAAGCAACATCCAAATTGAACATCCCGAGATCCCAAGATCCGAGATGAACCGAACTCAATATCGTCAATGGTAGATCCTTGCGGTTTAAGGAGTTCATCGCCATCTTGGGAACAAAGCTAAAGATTGGCATGTCAGGACTACACAAAGTTTAACTCCTTTTGGTAGGACAAGGGGCGTAGCAAGATTGGCATCAATTCTTCTCGGCATTTCTCTCCAGCTCCTCCCTCAGCTGTAAAGAGAAATCATCATTAACATCGTCGTCTTCCCACTGCTGGGTTACCTCTTGTGCTACCTCCTCGTCCTCCCATTCTGCCAACAAAAACAGACTATCACATAGTGGCCAAACGGGTAATTCCCCTGTCCAGGCGCTAGTAAAGGTCATCTAGGGTTCTATGAGAATTTCAAAGAGAAAAATAATGTCCAAATCACACATATCGGGAGTGATCGGGGACCGAATTTTAAACTACTAAATTATGACAAAATTTAAAAATTTTAAATGCATCACTAGATGATGAGAACAGACTGCGAGCAATCATCAGCTTTTTCACGAGACTGCTGCTAGCTAAATATTAAGGTAGAACTGCCTTTGTATTTAGAGGGAAAACAGTAGAAACATTACAGAACTACAACAGGTGCAGAGGATGCAGTCAAACGACCTCTGATTGGTACATGAACAAGGAATAACTGAAGCTGATTCAGTAAAAGATAAGAAGGGAAGAGCCCGATCTATTGCAACAGCCTTCAATACAGAAATACAATCTGATTCTACTGCAAAAACCAAGCGACGCTAGCTAGCACTCGTATAACTTCGAACGCTCTACTACACCTTTGAACAAATGTGCCCCCATAGAGATTAACAAAAAGTATACTCAATAACATGCTCTGGATTTGCCAGTAAAGGAAACATAGCAAGTAAACTCCACGTCAGTTCTCATAGCCAAGGCTGAGTTAAGGTGCTATAACATTCAAATTGCAAAACAATCAACTGCAGATCATCAACACATTGAAGATATCAGTTTCAAAAATCAACACCATATCTAACATGCCATTTCTACAATAACCCACTCCTTCAAGAAAGGTCTCAATCACCTCAATTTAAGAAATCTCTACCAAACATTCCGGAGACATTTATCGAGTATAGTCCATTTCCACACAATTATGAAGACATTATATTCAAAGGCAGTGATATATGCAGCCTCAGGAAGAAACAAGATTAGCTAATAAGCAACAAGCACCAAAAATTGACTACTCTGATTAAGATAAAATGGCCAGCTTAGACGGCGCAATGCGCCCATGAGATATTAAGCAACAAGCACCTTTGTTGATATTAAACTCTTCAAACTCATCATCATCCTCGAAAAGATCCATCTTCACCTCCTCCGTTGCAGCCTTGGATTCAGTTGCCATTTCAACCAAAGCTCACGAAAACCTGTAAACAATTCGACAGACTAAGAGACTTTTTCCACCTTCCCGAAGGCTTAATAATAGGAATCATCGGAATGAAAACTTCAAGCTAAGGATTGAGAAGCAAGTTTCTTCTCCTATGAAGGAAGCCAGGAACAAACATCCATCGGAGAATCAACACCAAAGTTTCAGAAAAAGACGCTGAATCTCTACTCGGACGGAACAACAATCAAATGGTAGAAACAGCTAATCAGGAGAGGGGGGGCCATACTCTGGCAGAATCTTCTCGAATGATGAAGGGATCTTCAGACTCCACTGTCGACGGCATGACAAGTAACATATCAGCTGGCAGCCTGACCTGGGCGTCGGATTTGTCCGACCAGTATCGGGTCGGCTATGGCGGTTGGCGAATGGTCTGGTCGGGCGCCGGGCCCGACTAGCCAAGTCAGGTTGAGACCCGATTACGGAGTCTATATCACTGAGTAGGTCGATCTCAATATAAGATTACAGTGGAGTTCGGTTCATCCAAGTGTCTCACGGCATCATCAAGGTGGGCCACCAGCACTAGATGTCTTTGTCAATTCAATGAAACCCGGTGCAGCTCTCTGGATAGCAGGTATGGTATGAGCCTGCTGCTGCACGAGGTCTCACACATCTTCCTGATCTCATATCAAAATTCAAATCGAGAGTCATATGGGCCTAATGATGGCCGGCCCAAAGTTCATCCCACATTGATACTTCTCATAATGAGATGAAGCTAAAAAGTCTAAATCCACTGGGCTCAGTGCTCATCCACCTAACCGATCGGACCTAAGAATTGAATTCTGGAATTTGCTTTGCTATGGTTTGTTTTGCTTGTAACGTCACCTGCCGAGACGGGGAATGGAATGGGATGGGATCGGGAAGGCACAAAGTGGGGGGGAAAAAAAAGGGTCAACAGTCAAAACGAGCGTGGATAAAGGTCAAAACTTAAGACCTTGTTTGGATGTGGAAAGATATGAAGAAATTGAAGAAGACCGCCCCCTCCCTCGCTCCCACCCTTGCTCCCGAGAAGGAACAATAGCCGTCTTCTCTTGCAAAATTTTAGTTCCTACCATGTAGGCCCCACATCGGTCACATCTTGATTTGTCTGAAAGACTCTTTTGGGGGAGCGGATCGGATGGCATCTGATGGTACGATGAATGGAGGGCTGGTTGGAATTTAAGGATTAATTTAATTATATTATAAATATAATAAATTTTTATTAAATTGATTAATTATTAATTTAGTTGTCAAATTTAATTAAATTAATAAAAAAATTAATTGATTTAAAATTAAAAATATAAAATTTTATTATAATATAATTTAAACATATGACTTGATAAATTTATAATTGGTGCGATTTTAAAAATGATTGAAGACCCGCAAGATGAACAAGAGTCTACCCTACACCAAGAGGAATTGGTCAGGTTGGTCGCCCATACTTATCCAAAATCTTAAATTCAACCATTAAATCGAAAAAAAAAATTAATAGTGAATTTACTTAAAAATATTTAAATTAGAATTAGTTAAAATGGATAAAGTAGCGGAAGATACTATGTGAACTGGATGGATCGCTTGATGTTACGGACCACTTGCCCTCGACTTACTACTAAACTTTGACTTATTTACTATAAATAAAGAAATATGATCATCGATAGTGGTAAATCACACAACAAGATATGATAAACCCATAATTAGTCAAAATAATGTCATGCATGACAGTAATATATTTTATTCTTGCTTAAATCAGATCTCATGGAAGTTTATGTAGTTAACTAATTGCTAATAATATGTTTACGAGTTGGCAAGATTAAAAGAAGAAAAATTATTCAAATCTTTTCAAGTTATTTTTTATATTAAATTCAATATAAAAAAATCTTAAACTCCAACTAATCTAAATTTAAATTGATTCAAATACAATAATGTCAGAGGTTCCATGATGTAGATTAACGTGAACTTACCACCCTTTTTTTTTCTCATCTTGATTAGTACCTTTTCTAAAGGTAACATGAATTAACATTTCCACATTATTCATTAATGGTTTCCGGGCGGGGGATGCCATCCGACATGGCAGCCAGCGACAGGATTACACGTGATGCCGACGATGTGGCTACAGCCTGTGGGCCCCAAATCCATGACTGGAATTTCTTTACGAGAGTGAGAGAGAATCTATCCTAAATAACCACTACAAAATTAGACACACATGTATATATATAAAGAGGATCCGACGAGTTTTATCCACGTGTCGGTCCGGCACCAAGGACAAGGGATACACTGGTCACCTTATTTACAGCATTGCCGTCACGCTCGCTCATCGACATATATGGCTACAAGTTCCTTTTAAATGGGCCATTCATGATGCAATCTGAAATAAAAATTTCTGGAAATTTTCTCTCTACAGACAAAGGTCCTTATGGCCCCATAATTAAATTGATAAAGAAGGAGGACTGAAACTAATGCAATCTTTTGCGTCATGGTACTCAGTGAAGGCAGAAGCAGAAGAGAAGAGAACAGAACGGAGCAGGAAAGGCGGAAAGAAATAAGTAAATATCGGGGAGGTCGGGGGGTAGTTCGGTAAAAGTCCCGGAGAGGGGCTGGGATATATATAAATATATAAATAAATGGTTGTCTAATGTCTTATCCGAGATCAGATGGCGCGGTCGAGCAGCCGCGTGAACTGTCGGTCATTCCCCTCTCACCCAATTCCGATGACAATGCAACCATTAATTAATAAATTAATAAATTCACTAATTCCCCTCTCTCATTCTAATCTCTCACGAGCTGTTCTCTCAAAAGATATATATATTAATAATTTTCCATAGCTGACCGTGAAGTTACTATTTTAACCCCGTGGCTGAAACCCTTTCCTGCGTCTTGGTAACGGAGGGAGACAGAGTGAAAATAACGTGACAAAAGAAATTCAGAGGTCCATTGCACAGTCAACCCTGATATCATCATGGTTCAATTTCAACCGGTAAAAAAAATTACCGTCCAAGGCACGGCTAGCGTATTTATAAGCAAAAGTATATAAACATTTTTCAGTAATTCATTGAGCAAATTAATGAGCAAATATATATATATATATCTATAAATGAGTTTTTTTTATAATAAAAATAAGGGGCATGAAAAGGTTCTCCATCCTCCCGACAGCACAAATGTGAACATCCTCGGCCGAGTCCCCGGAACATCTATCATCATCTCTATGTCTGGATTTAAGGTGGGCTGATTAGGGTCGGCTAGCTTCATGGAAATCCATAAATTGTCGTATAGAATTTTCTTTATCTAATATAATTTTTTTTGGATTTATATCTTCTTATTTTGTTATATTGAATAGCCCATTTTTACTCTTATTTTAAATTTCCATGAATTTTACCATCCTCGAACGAATTTTCCAGATGAATCTCAGTCTGTATCCATCCGTGGAGGAGGGAGGAGGAAGAAATGAAGAGGGAGAGTCTTCATCTTTATGCCTTGTCGGACTACTGGGATATGGATGCGGCCCAGCTTGACGACTTATCCCATGTTCTAATGAGTTGTCGGATCAACTGTCATATCTTTATTAGAATATCATCATTACTTATTAAGAAACAAAATACACGAAATAAAAAGGCCAACGCTATTCTTCCTTCTTCTTTTTTTAATATATTTTATTTTTATTAAATTTATTATAAATTATAAATAATTCATCTTATTTTTATTTAAAAATTTAAGTTGATAAATTGCGGTACCAAATCTTTTTATAAATTCATCAATTTTCATTTATTTAATTAAGATGAAATCGTATATATCAATATCTATCCTCATATGATAACGTGGTTCACTTTATCACGTGACATCAAGCATTCACCCATAACAACTGTTTACAAAATAACTATTCTTCTTCCGATCTTGGACGATAGTAACAACTGACTATAATTCGAGCAATTTTATTATGCACTTGGGCTTATAGTTAGGCTTCCGGACTCAAGTCATGTGAGGTGCGAGCTCATCGATTATGATATAATATTAAATTTGTTGTAATTCTATAAGATATTAAATCTATTTCTACTTAAAAATTTAACGTAATAAGTGGTAATATCCAATTTTCTTATAAGTCTACAACTCTTTTTTCATTTAATTGAATATGAGATTATATATCTCAATAATTTTTAAGTGAAAATTTAAATTCAAGTATTTTAAATAAAAAAATTATTGATAAAAATATATGTGCTAACAAGTTCATATAACTCAAATATTATATCCATATGTACATATTGAGTTTTCCTCGTGTATATATATTTGTATGTATGTGAAACTCAGAGAGGCCAATGTGATCGACATTGGGAAGGTGGAGAGATTCAAAACCTCTCCGCCGTGAGTCGTGTTAATTAACGTGGCACTCGTAGTAATTTTATGCAAGCAGTTTCTTTTTTTTCTTTTTTTTTTCCGGCACACGATATTCATGAATAAATCCAAAGGTACACTTACATTAATCTATCATCGGTTCGAGATTTCTAAAAAAATTCTTATCAATAATCTCAATTTAAAATTTAATTATTAATTTATTTATTTAAAAATTTAATGAGAGAATCTAACTTTTTAAG